>APFE030705730.1:0-115174 GCA_000404065.3 Pinus taeda
TGAATATGCAAGGCCTCACAAATGTAGATTGGGCAGGCAGTCCATCAGAAAGGAAGAGCACATTAGGAGACATCTTCGATATTGGGTCAACAATAGTTTCTTGGTACAATAGGAAGTAGAGATCAATTTCACTCAGTTCAATGGAAGTAGAGTACATGGATGCTAATCAAGCAACTTGCGAAGCTATCTGGATGAGGAAGATTCTTGTTGGATTATTTGGTCAGATGATGGATCCTTGTGATTTACTATGATAATCAAAGTTATCAAACTCTCTGAAACTCCATTTTTTCATGATCGATCCAATCATACCGACATCGGGTATCACAATCTACTATATTGTGGGCAGAGGAGAATCATGTTGTTGGAGTACATTCCTATAGAGGAATAAGATGAATATATTTTGACAAAGGCATTGTCATGATGCAAATTTGAGTTCCATAGAGGCAAGATTAGGGTAGTAGATAATCCGTTTCCTGTTGAGAGGGGTTGTTGAAAATGGAAACAAGAAAATCCTAATTTAATTTTCCCTTGAATCAAATTAGGAAAAGATTGTAATTCCACATCACAAGACAACAAGAATGAGCTAACTAAGTTAATTTCACTTATTTGGCTTAGTTAATTCAAGGTGAGGGACTAACATGAGCCATATCGAGTGGTTCCTAAATTTTAGGAGCCTAAGTTGAGTTTAATTTGAGTTGTAATAGTTTAATTTAGTTAAACTAAGTTAATGTTAGTTAAACTATTTCCAACTATTGGAGGAACTAGTAGGAGGTCTAGAAGTGGGGTGCAACTTCATGTGTCCAACCGGCTTAACTGATAAATCAACTATAGTTAAATCATGCACGCATGAAATTCGAGTTACCTAGTTGAGATTGGAGTTCAAGGATAGTGTACTACTAGTTGTATAATTTTCCAAGTTGTACAGGTGGTGCATGCAGACAAAGAAGGGCCTATAGGGATTGCGTAATCCAGGATGGGGATTTCCCTAATTAATAGGGTACTAATTCCTTGAGAAACAATGCAAGGAAATAGGAGCTTGGTAGGAAACATAATTGGCTAAGTATTGTCTAGAATTAGCATGTGAGGCAGTGAGATAGATTATACTTGGGTAGAGATTGTTCAGGTTGAAGAAGCATTGTATTTCTTCTCTATTTTCTAATCTAATGCAATATATAGATAGGAATGGGTTTTAAGCTACAAGCTTTCCTCTTAGATAAATATTTGAGAATATGTGATTGAATCTTTTCTCATGTTTATCATTTCTCGATCAATTAATTGTTTCCATTGATGAGTTGAGTAGATTCAAGTCTTTTTTTTTAGCATATTACATAAGTAGTCTGAATCTACAAGGAAATTCTACAGAATGTTCATTAATCCATGGCATCGTAGGTGTTTTAATTATGTGAAATGGGTTTATGCTTTGTTGAGGGAGGAGTAAACGATATATTACACATTATTATTGTATATATATCCACCACACAAAAGTGATGTAATATACCAATGCATAAAGGGAACACCTCATATTACAATGACTTAGTGAAGGATCATGACACATTGATCTTCATTGTGAGGAAAAACATTAATATATAAAGTCAAAGGTTATTGTCAAAAGTAATAAGAGGGTTCCCTAGATATTTACACATGATGGTGAATTATGGGCTATGTGCTAAGACAAGGAGGGAATACGACATGAAGTATACAAATAACCACTGACTGGGAGTACAACCAATTGGTATTATGTGCAAATGCCATTGGCCTCATTCATTGTGTTACGTGGTTGAATTAAGAGAAGGTAACATCATGACACATGTAATGAAAAGGGCCATGCTGGCACACAAGAGGCACAAGGTCATATATATGTTGACAAAGCATGGAAACTAATGCACACAAATCACCTTACAATGGCATCTAATATTCCTCAAAAGGACATAATTGAAACTGACATGCATAAAGTATTACTCATGTGATTGGAAGGAGATTACAAAGGTCACTATGAGAGTGAACCAATTATGTTATTAGAAGTTATTCTATCGTGTACTTCAAAGGTTGAAATTACAACTCCTTGCGTTGAGCCTTGAAATTGCATTGAGCCTTGTGTCAGAGAATGGGGCTCCAAGCTTGTTGAAAATACACATGGCATGAGGAAACTGAGATACAACAGACACTCAAAGGGAAGCATTCATAAATGCTATCACCAATATCATTACACTGGTGAGATAGCACCAAGACTTTTGTATCTAAATGGCAGAGGTGATCCCATGAAGAAAATTCAGATTGGCTACAATTTAATAAAGGTCGTGGTCATCCGGACCTCTAAAAATGAAAATCCAAACCACATGTCTGATTAAGAGGGCTTACATTCCAATTTGTGACTCCCCAGGTCACATTTATGATTGGAAAAGGCTCGAATCATGCACTCAACTTGTGATCTCCATACAAGTTGTGCTTTCCTCTGAAGGCCTTGGAGCTCTGGCATTACATCACTAGTATTGGGAAGGACTAATGCATGTTGAATAACTATACATGAATTGTTCTATAAACAAGGGAATTGTGTATGCAAGTTACAAAATGGGGGGTAGTGACTCATGTTCATCTACTAAAGATAGTTCAACGAACAAAATGGAACCCATTTTTTTCCTTGATACTCTGATGGAAACAGTGAGGTAGGTGAAATACAAAAAGCTTTGGATATTGGCATGCTACAAGAAGTAGGAAGAGACTTCTCCAACCTTCTTGCTTCTGGCAGGATTTTAAATATTGATGAGGGCCCTGTTTTTTTCTATAAAAAAAATGGGAATGCAACCATATCCAGAGTTGAAAATGTGACTAGAGATACTGGTCGCTATTTCACATCTTAGTGCATCAACGAAGCAATCAAGAAGTGCATCATGTGTATAATGCGACTCTGCAACCTCGTTAAGTTGCATTTTTCTAGAGACATCATCTACCTAAATTACCTCTTGACCATGCTACCAAGTCACAGTCTTGAGCTTTGGAAGTAGCCAAAAAATGTGACCTGGCCTCCTTTGCAACTATGCAACTCCTCCTAGGGTCGCTAAGACACAAAATCACTCTTGGAAGAGTTAGTGTTTTGTGTAACCTGTGATCTTTTGCAACTGTGCGAACCCTACAAATCATACTCCTTGTGAAGTCCCCACGGGTCACATTTTCTTCCATGAGATTGTATTTAGAAGGTATCGATCACATGAACATGAGGAGGAAGGTCATATGGAGGGACGACAAAATAATTTATTGGGAAGTGGCATTTTTCTATTTTGTTTTAATACCTTCTAACAAACTTCAGAATTGTATGTAAGATATGGTGTGCATAAAACCATTCTAACTGAGAATGTTGAAGTTTTGATGAAATATGCCCACCTTATGCTACTAAAGAGAGATTATGCGAGTTGCAGGCTCAATAACAAGTTGAAAATGGAAATGAATGCAAAGCTTGATGGGTAGAGATGATGGTTGGTTGATGAACAAAAGAAGAAAATGCCTCTTATATTAGATGTACCTTCCTTTATAATCAATGATGACATTTCGCATTCAAGAATTGGAAATGGTTGTCTGTTTATATGCACTTTGGTTGCCAATATGGACTGGCCATTCTTCTCTAGATATGAAGCATGATCGATGCCCAAGAGAAAGCTTCAGAGATTTTGGTGATCTGTATTGATGTGACGCTTCCCAAGATCTTGAAAGAAAAAAGACAATGCCTAATACACATAGGTCCTTCTAGTCTCCTTTCCAAGCCTTGATCTAGATATCCACCTTGTAATGAGCATAAGGGACATTTTCTACTGTGAACTAGCCTAGGAGACATGAGATATTGGAAAGCAATACTTTTTTTGGAAGATAGATGAATCTAAGGACAACTAATCACATTCTACTCACACCCTTGTTTAGAGCATCAATTGTGAGAAGTTGATTTGAGAAAGCAAGGAAGAATTTAGGGTTTGGATTCAGCATGATTAAACTCATGAAGAATGATATGTAAGACATGATACCATTGAAATAATTACGACATGAAGGAGTGGGCTATTCCTCTATGGATCTCCTAGAGAAAACTATATCAGCACATTCCCTTGAATTGAAGATGTCGATGCAAGTTAGGGAAACGAAACTACGTTTAAAATTTGTCCTATAGATGAGAATGAGCGCATAGATAAAAACATACTTGAAGAAGCTTAAGGAGATCCTACAAAAGCCACTCGCTCTAACAATACAGTTGCACCAAAGGGGACCATATAGGGGGTACAATTAATGTTATTTTATTCCATTTGATTGTGTTTTAATGTTTTATTTGTTGATAACTAAGCATAACTATTGAAATTTTCTTACTAGTGGAAGAAAAGGAATAGCGACATTGAGCTAGGTGAAGGGATTAAGACTTCCCGTAGAAGCTGCAATTGGTTTTCAACAAGATTGAAACCTGGTCCACTCAAGATCCTAAAATTTGTTGGAAATATCAATAAGACAACAATGGAGGATGATCAGGTGCAAATAGAGGGCAATAATAAACAAATCAACATTCAACATAGAAAATGCATTGCAAACTTGTGCAGTATCTCATTATTACTACACCACAACATTAGGGTTTCTAGAAACCATTTCTCATTCTCCTCACAATCACTCTTCTATTAATATGTACATATTGTGTATCATGATGCCCTCAACTATGTGTAACTCGATTGGGAAACTAATAGGCGATGGACATGAGAGAAGAGTGAGGAAGGTCAAGGGTCATGAGGGTAGATGAAAGGTCACGGGAGAAGGTGAAAAGTCACCCTCCACATTTCTATAAATATACCCTCATGCCTCATTAGAGAGGAATTTTAGCACTTGAGCTGAGAGTAGTAGGAGAGAGAAGATTTATGCTTGAGATCTAGAGCGCCTACTCCATATGTCCATGTAGCTCTAGCACAATTTGAAGAGTGAGTGATCGTGTCCAATGTGTGCAGACATCCAGCTGTATTGGCCGATGCTACTAAAGCATATTCTAAAGCCACCAGTTCGAGTGTTAGATTCTTGATAGCTGAGAACTGGCACATGACTAAGGAGTTACAAGCGGATAAGAAGGGAGGAGAGCAGGTTAATGCATCTGCCAAAGCAGAGTTGAGAAGAGCGATACTAGATGAAGCATCATCGCTTGAGACAGTCATGCAAAATCTATACTTTAGATTTGTCACAGTGTATAAGTCAGTTGTCCATCTCAACGGTTGGTCTCAACGCATTGCAAGGAGAGCACACATCTTGTCAGATCTTCACACTGTTTTTGATCACATGAAAATATGGACAATGAGGTATAAAGGAGACCCATTTCACTTACCAAAGATGATGAATCCAAAGGCAATAGAGTTGAAGCCATGTGTGGAGCACTTGAAAGGTATGCTTTTGACAAGCAATTTAGTGGCTTTTCAGTAATATTTGTAACCTTTTCTGCATTGTGAATTCAAAAGAGATAAAGGATTTTAATAAAATGGGCAAGAATTAACAAGGGAAGCTCAATCACTAATAATTGTCGTTTTTCCATGCAGGGAGAAGTGGAAGCAAGGAGTTGTCGTCCAAAAGCGAAAAGCAGAGGAAGAATAACTACTCTCCCTTGAGAGGGGAACCAGATGCAAACAAGATTGAGCAAATCAGAGCTGAATAGCCCAGGAAAGGAAGGAGGGGTACCAAGTCGGCGAACGAGAGAAAGAAAAGTAAAGGATTAACCGATTAGCGAATCCCTCAGGATCTTCAATCCTGAGGGATCGTTGTTTTACCTATCTTTGTTATCTAGATACCTCCGCCGTTACTCTTATATAAAGGAACATCGTCATTGAGCAAAGGGACTACTATTTTTATAATTTTATGTTTCAGAACAAACTTTGATCGTCGAGTCTTACTGAGACCTGGTTTGTTATACATTTGTTGATGCATTAATATAAAAGACTTGGTGTTTATTTCATCTCTACGTCTGGAGTAATCTAAGGCGGTGTACCATTGGCAACTAAGGGCCCGGCTCCGAAGGACACTTGCTTTTGTATCATTATACTGTGATTTATGTGTGGTTTGTTTATCTCTATTACTCAGTAATCTGATACATCTTTCATATGATATGCTATGCTCTGTTATGGTCAATATATTAATGATTTTTCTGTGTAATGACTCTGCACTGTATAATTAGATCTCTCAAATTTGAATTACGTCTTTAACCAGCTTTTTCTATGGCAGAGTGTTGGTATGAATGTTACTGTCATTGGATCCATGTGAAATAATACTTGTTGGGACTTGAAAGTAATGTTACTCTGTTTAGAAACATAGTTATATCATCCTTCATTCTCAGATTACTATATTAGTGTGAAGCGTGTATATATGGTTGATTATTGTTATTCCATAATTCATCAATAAATGTTGTTTCATAAAGTATATATTATCCAGTTTGCTTGAAGAGAAAATCAGAGTGTGAATCAGTTGGTTTTAACTCGCGAGATTCAGTTCTTTCGTTTCGCTGTTCCATTTCCGTTTTGCTATTCCATTTTACCTTCTGCCGTTCTATTTACTTTCCTTTGTTGTTTTGGTGTGAGAGAAGGTCTAAGGCTGTAGTGAGCCTCAGCAGACGCTACCTAGCTCCCAGACCTATGGTCCATGCTCTAGTTTCCTTTTTATCAATTTCTAGAGAGATGGGTTATTGCTTCCGTACCCTTAACTGATCAACTGTCTTGTGTGATTCTATCTTTTGGGATAGCTTAGTTATAGCTTAGCGTCTGTTTTTTCTTTTGTATCTTCTGAATGCTATACTACTAAGCATTACTCGAACAAATAGCCTCGGATTGAGTTACTCTTTGCAATAACAAAACGTTCCCGTATTGATTTATTAATGTGGAATAATTAGAGGTGTGAGAGGCCCTAGTTATAGCTCTACATTTTGGCACCGTTGCCAGGGAAAGAGTATAGCCATTTTCCCTTTACAGAGTAGTGCGCAAATCTGCTAGGGGGGAGTTGGATCTTAAAAACATAAGGTAAGAACCTGCGTACGGAGCATGTAAAAGCCTTGCTCCACCGTCCGCTCTCTTAGCAGAATTGTTGGTTGAATAGGATTTAGTAGTTTTTAGAGTGCATGACTAAGCAGAAAAAGCTAGAAAAGAATATCAAACCTCCAACCAAACCCAAAAGAGCCAAAGGGCCAGTGACCCTTGGCCGAACAAACTTCATAGACGAAATCTATAAGAAAACTGAATCTCAACCGTCGGTAGGCCCTAGAAAGATTAATTTTAAACAACCTACTAGCTCCCTTCAGGCCACAGCATCACCATCTGGAGCCTTTGCTGAGGTGCATAGTCAGACTGATGAACAGGACTTTCAAGAAATTGAAAATTCTGTGTTAGAACGACTGCAGGAAGGGAATTTAAGCAACCTTTATGAAGGAGAAGGGGAAATAGGGGAAACAGGGGAAATAGGAGAGCCAAGGTCTCCTCCTGGGATAATCCAACTGTTAAACAACCCAGATAAGGGGAGCACAGTCAAAATTATTATTGAAGGCACCCCATTCCCTCAGATAGAAATTCCAGATAAGGGAAGTGTTATTAAAACAGTCCCTGCCAAGGCCGTTCCTTCTCAACCTAGGAACACCCTCCTAGAAATTCCGGAAGGTTATTGGCATATATTTGATCCTATGGCGCAGAATCAGCCAAATACTCAAACTTCTACATTGCAATATCCTATAGTGGATTCTGCAGCAAATGCGTCCATGAAAGCAATCCCTCTTCAACACATCCCTACGTTTCATGGACTTACATCAGAGGACCTCGATGCATTCTTATTTGAATTCGATGTGCTATGTAGAGGATATGATTACACCACTGACCCCCAGAAATGAAAACTTTTCCTCTCCACTTTGAAAGGGGCGGCTCTGAGATGGTTTATGGGTTTAGGTGGTGGAGTCATAAATAACTGGGAGCAAATGAAAGAATCTTTCCTAAAGAAATATCAGGATTACTGTAGGTTGAGAGAACTAAAAGATGAAATTTTCCAAATGAAGGCCAGACCAAATGAAACTTTAGAGGAATACGTAGAACGTTTCCAATATAATTTACAGAGATCCCCCTATGCATCACTACCTCTGCCTGATAATGTGTTGAAAACTGCATTGATTAGAGGCATGAAAGAACAGTGGATTGAAACATTAAATATCATGGGAAAAGGGAATATTTATCAAGAGAATTTTGCTGACATCATCGATTTATGCATCAGGAGTTCAAGAGGCAGCACAAGGATAAAACCAATAGAATATGATCGGTTTGTCAGAGATAAAAAAATATCAACAGGAGGAGTAACACATGTAGAACCTGGAAATTTATTAGAAAATTTTAAAACTGATATTCTGGGGACATTAACTACACAGCTTGATATTGTGTAGGCTAAACAAAAGCAGATGGATTCAGAACAAAATCTGGCGATTTTCTGCCCCCGATGTAGAAGAAAACATAGCCACAAGGAATGTCCACTGGATGCAGTTCAAACATGTGCTATCTGTACAAAAGATCACCTTAATGAGAGTTGCCCCTCACTTCCTGGATTGAAGGCAGTATATAAGGAAGCGGAAGAAGAACCAGAGCCAACATACTTCATTAACCAGTGTCGCTAATGGCAACCTAGGCAATCTGGTATGTTTTCGGACCCAACTTCTTCTTTCCATCCTCCGCAGTATAATGCTCAGCAATATAGTATGTGGTAAAACCAATCTCCACCCCCATTTCCGAACCGGTCATCATAGTCGTTTCCTTCTCCAAATCCATGGATGAATCAAACAGGCCAATTTGGCTGGCCAAATTTTCCCTACACCCCACCATATTGGCAGAATAACTCATATCCTCCACAATGGATTCCCCCTACTTCACAAGGTTCACCCTGGCAGACAAATTGGCCAAAATTGACATATCAGCCAACAGGAACTATTCCATTCCCTAAACCGACTCTGCCAGCCTTACAACAAAACCCCCAGTCTAATCTGAGACCGCAACTCCCAGCCCAACCCAATCCCAATCCCAATAATAGACCAGTCCAATCCCTCCATATCATAGAAACATCAAAAATTGGACCTGACCTAAGGGAGTGCAATGATCTTCAGTTAAGATTTGGACGTATAATAGAAACAGAGGGAGACAAAACAGTTCACATTGAAGATCAGTTACCAATAGAACAACTGTTACAACAAGAGGGTGTAAATAAGGAACAGACCCATCATCAAGCAAGTACATCCTCTCCTCCTTTTCCAGAACGATTAGTCATACCACGACCGGTGCAATATGCAGACTTTGACATTCTGGGAGAGTTACAAAACCTGTACATAAGGATTCCATTCCTCCAAGCCATTCAAGACATTCCTATATACACAAAAACTATAAAAGAATTGTGCATAAAAAAATCAAGGAGGAATACAACCACTAACCCAAGAGTCCAAGTAGTCGGTACTTTATCTGACCTATTATCAGGAAAAGAGACACCCATTAAATACGAAGAGCTCAGAAATCCAATTGTAACCATCCAAATCTATGGTCAGACCCTGACTAACGCTTTAGTTGATCTAGGAGCTGCAATCAATATTTTGACAACCTCTACCTGCCAAAAGCTCGGCATTACATCAGTAGAACCTACTTCTACTTTGCTAAAATTGGCAGACCGATCTATAGTTCGACTGGAAGGTACTCTATACGATGTCATGGTTTCTGTAGATTCCTGGGAATATCCAACCGATTTCCTGATAATTAATCCAAAAACCCGACTGGATGGACATCTGTTAATTCTAGGAAGACCTTGGCTTGCTACTGCCGATGCCTACATTGGTTGTCGGCAGGGAAGCATGACCATAACCAAAGGACCAGACGTTAAAAATCTAGTTCTATATCCTCCAGCACAGCCAAGCCTACCAATGATCAAAACTAACCAGCAACATGTGTCATACCTTACTAACAATATCAGATCCCCAATGACTGTACAGAAGGCTTTAGATTTTAAGGACCAAATAGAAGATGATGCCATCAATAATTTCATTAGTCAAACTGAATCTAGGTCTCACACACAGTGTTTCATGATAGAAGCAGCGTTTGATAGTGAGCTAGAAGAAGACCCTTTGAAATATGCACATGACCAAACAATACCAGTGACTGTCGTTGCCAACAGTAAAGTAGTGGAAATTGAACCAGGTAAGACTCTAAATATCAATGCCAACCTTACACTGGATCAAGAAACAAAGCTCATTCATCTGTTACGAAAATATCAAGGAGCATTTGCGTGGGATTACCCTAATATGAAAGGGATTGATCCTCAATTATGCATCCACCACATCTATATAGAAAAAGATACAAGACCTGTTCGTCAGCTACAAAGAAGACTCAACCCCCATATAAAAGAAGTTGTAAAAGCCGAACTTCAGAAACTTTTAGATGTTAATTTTATCTATCCTACTTCCAATAGTAAATGGGTCTCTCCCCTGGTGATGGTATCCAAGAAAAATGGAAAATGGAGGATTTGTGTGGATTACAGGGAGTTAAATAAAGCCACACAGAAGGATCACCTCCCTCTCCCATTCATAGACCAAGTATTGGACACTTTAGCAGGAAAGAAATTCATTTCTTTCCTGGATGGCTTCAGTGGATACAACCAAATCCAAATTGCCCCTGAAGACCAGGATAAAACTACCTTTACTTGTCCTTGGGGAACGTTTGCCTATTGAGTTCTACCCTTCGACCTATGTAATGCTCCTGCTACATTCCAAAGGGCTGTCCTTAGCATCTTTGCAGATTTAATAAATGATGGACTTGAGGTGTACATGGATGACTTTACACCATATGGAGATGATTTTGATCCAGCTTTAGATACTCTAGAAAAAGTCCTACAACGTTGTATCGCTACCAGGCTTTGTCTAAGCCACAAAAAATGTTATATGATGATGACAGAAGGGCTCATTCTAGGGCACTATGTTTCAGCAGCTGGCATCCAGGTAGACCCGACCAAAATCCAAATTCTTTTGCTTATCCCTACCCCCTCTACTCAAACTGAGGTACGCAGTTTTCTTGGATTTTCTGGGTATTACAGACGATTTATAGAACATTACTCACATATTGCTGCACCTCTATATGCTCTAACTGGTAATGTTGATTTCTTATGGACAGAAAAATGCGACCATGCTTTTAAGGAATTAAAGAAGCTTGTATCAACAGCTCCAGTCCTTCGAGGACCAAACTAGAATTTACCATTCCAAATCTCATCTGATGCCTCGGATACAAAAATCGGTGCAGTCTTGGGGCAAGAAGAGGATAAAAAACCATATGCTATCTACTATATCAGCAAAAATTTATCCTCTGCCGAACTGAATTATACTATCACTGAAAAGAATTCCTGGCTGTAATACATGTTGTTAATAAGTTTAGACATTATATCACAGGCTATCCCGTTATGTTATATACAGATCATTCTGCTATCAAATATTTGGCAAATAAACCTGTTACAAATGCTAGAATAACCAGATGGTTGATCTTATTGCAGGAGTTCGATATCACAATCAAGGATCGACCTAGCAAGGAGAACCCTGTAGCCGATTTTCTCTTACGAATACCAAAATCAATTGAAACAGCAGCAGTGGAAGATCAATTTCCTGATGAGCACTTGTTTGATGTTACTGTTCGAACACCCTGGTATGCTGATGTCGCCAATTACCTTGCCGTAGGTAAGTTACCAAAACACTTAACCCCTCAGGAACGTAAGCAGATTGTTCAGAAGAGCACTCGATTTTCATGGATTGGGGGTTATTTGTTCCACATAGGGGCAGATATGCAAATTAGGAGATGTATTCGAGAAGATGAAATTTTCGAAATTTTAAAAGCTTGCCATGACGGACCATGCGGGGGACACTTTGCTAAAAAGAGAACAACACATAAAGTATTGCAGACAGGATGCTATTGGCCTACAATTTTCAAAGATGCGAAAAAATTTGCCCAAACCTGTGACAGCTTCCAGCGAGCAAGACGACCTGGCCAAGCCGATGAAATGCCTCTGAGACCACAATTAGTCATTGAGCCATTTGAACGATGGGCTCTTGATTTCGTTGGGCCCATTAATCCATCATCAAATCAGAGGACATACATTCTAGTGGCGACAGACTATGTTACTAAATGGGTCGAGGCCGAATCATTGCTTAAGGCTACAGAAGATTATGTAATACAATTCTTATTCCACTTGTTTGTACGTTATGGACTTCTGAGAGAACTAATTACAGATGGTGGACCACAATTTGTTGGAAATAAATTAGCTACAACACTTAACAATTATCATGTCCAACATAAAATTACTACCACATACCACCCGCAGGAAAATGGGCAAGTAGAAAGTAGCAATAAGGTAATAGAATCAATTTTAACAAAAACGATTGCATCGCATAGGCGTGATTGGGCCGCCCGATTACCCGAGGCACTGTGGGCTTATAGAACCACATGGAGAAGTACCACAGGCTATTCACCTTATCAATTAGTGTTTGGAAAACAACCTATCTTCCCCATAGAATTCGAAATCCAAACGCTACGAAATGCACAGGAAGTCGGCCTAGATCTGAGTGAGGCACAAATCAATCGATTACAACAGATTAATGAATTGGACGAAATCAGGCTCTCTGCATTACAAAATATGGCATTGATTCAACAACAATGAGCTAAATGGCATGATGTACTTATCAAGAACACAGTCTTCAGGAAGGAGATTGGGCTCTGTTATATGACTCTTGGTTCCAGGACTTCCCGAGGAAACTTCAGACTCGATGGTTAGGACCATACGAAATCTAGAAAGTACATGACAACTGGGACCCTTACTCTGATCACAATTGACGGTTCTGGATATGCATTCAAAGTAAATGGCCACCGAGTTCGTCTCTATCGAAAGCCACTCACTCGGGAATCCTTCTGTTAGTAGCTATGACAAGACACTGATATGGAAATTTTAGGAGAGGAAGCGAAATCTTCCTCACCTATAATTTAAGGAATTCATTTTCATAACTTGTACATAACATCTTGTATATATGTTTTCTTGATTTTCTTTTTGCATTCTAAGTGCTTTTGCTGTTCCTTTTCAAAAGAAACAACACTTGTGTGTTTCTACTGTTCCTTTTCAAAAGGAACAGCACGTGCGAATTTTTGCTGTTCCTTTTCAAAAGGAACAACACTTGTGAGTTTCTGCTATTCCTTTTCAAAAGGAACAACACTTGTGTGATTTGTTGTTCCTTTTCAAAAGGAACAACACTTGTGAGTTTCTGCTGTTCCTTTTTAAAAGGAACAACACTTGTGTGATTCTGCTGTTCCTTTTCAAAAGGAAAAACACTTGTGCATTTTTGTTGTTCCTTTTCAAAAGGAATAACACTTGTGTGATTCTGTTGTTCCTTTTCAAAAGGAACAACACTTGTGCGTTTTTGTTGTTCCTTTTCAAAAGGAACAACACTTGTGTGTTTTTGTTGTTCCTTTTCAAAAGAAACAACACTTGTGTGATTTTGCTGTTCCTTTTCTAAAGGAACAACACTTGTGTGTTTTTGTTGTTCCTTTTCAAAACGAACAACACTTGTGTGTTTTTGCTGTTCCTTTTCAAAAGAAACAACACTTGTGTGTTTTTGTTGTTCCTTTTCAAAAGGAACAGCACCTGTGTGTTTTTGCTGTTCCTTTTCAAAAGGAACAATATTTGAGTGTCTCTGTTGTTCCTTTCTCAAAAGGAACAACATTCGCGATTTTTTGTTGTCCCTTTCAAAGGAACGGCATACTACGAATTTATCTACATGGATTCTTCTCTGAGGAACACCATCGACATGTTTTTGCTCTTATTTGAGGATGCTCTGCGCCCATGTTCTCCCCAGTCTTTTAGATACGGCTATGGACTTATGCGATGAACATAAACCATGATATACCAAAGTCAGCAGATCATAAATCGCCATCACTATAAAGCCTAGTATTGATAAGAGGACAAGAGGAGGGACATTAACTTTTCATCTTCGCTGTCATTGTCTTATTACCGGCACCCCGGTTAGTGATCTTTATCATGACGATTTCCCTAAAAATCTCTTTTGACTATTACTTAGGAGTAAGAACAAAGGATTTATATCTGTCTGTTGGGATGATAAGACTTCTTCGACCATTCCCCGCTCTTAAGGAGTGCGGAACCACCCTTATGTGTAAATAAACAAAAAAGAGGTGCTCTGCAAAAACAAAAAGAAAATATGAAAATTGTCAAATGCAGGATAGGGGGTCTCATCGAGAGCCAGCCTACCATGATCATAAGGATGGAAGCGAAGTGGCATTCCCATTATGGCCACCACACCAGGGATATGGTCTGAAGGTATATTAAATAAATAAATCTTGGAACAAGGGGTCTCATCACGAGCCGGCCTATCCACATTTCACGCCTACCTTGTGAATGGCATTATGGTTATCTGGTTACCAAGCTAGCATAATGGCCTGCATTTTGACAAAGCACTCTTCAGAATACACACAAAGGATCATGGGTCCGGAGGGTGAAATAAACAACTCTTCCAAGGTTATGAACACTTGTTGGCAACAGAGCTCTATTAATGGCATCGAAGTCGTAATGGTTACACCAACAGGTATGATATCAATACTTTTTCGTCTCTTATATCCTTTGAATAGATCATATGTCATGCCCCAATGTATATATCGCATGAATATTCATTACCACCAATCATGGCAACGGAACTGACAATGACCACTAGAGATTTCGTACGCTTAACAGATGTCCCATCCCCCGGCCTCTCATTATATCACACAGGCTCTTATGTAAAACGCGATCTACCTTTTTGCCTCGATTTCGGCATTTCGTTGTTTTTCTAAAACATGGCATAATTTCATATGTTGTTTCTTTATGACTTGACTTCCGACTGGCTGTTGCTCCTCTCTTTGATGGCTGGGGACAACCTATTAGATCATGGGGGGGAGGTAACCTCATTACTCCATGGATTACGTCGCTGCACACCATTCGGGCGAGATAATGTACGAAGGTATGGCATGGTTTAATGGTATGATAATTCCATTTTACGGAAATTGCCGCCCACAATCCTTTTTTGTTGCATGCTCTGTGTTTTTTTTCCAAAATTTGGCGAAGATCATCCTTTCTGCGTCCCAAACAGCACAGAAAGTTGTTGTTCCATTAAGAATTCTAAGCGGAATCATGGGGGGAAAGACGATCCGAAGCGAACCTCAGGAGTTGACAGTCTCCACTGTTGCCCGTGAGATCCTGGAAAATGCAGGGTGGCTGAATTATTTCAACCGCCTACAAGAATCAAATGAAGCAGTGGCGTTGGAATTCCTGCAAAATTTGCAGGAAAAATACTCCATAATAGGAGGAAAGAGGATAGCGGTCACGGACGATATCATCACAGAAGTCTCGGGACTACCAGCTGCCGGACCCGTATGGACGCTGAAGAAGGAAAGATTACAAAAGGTTATGGAGATTTTCCAGGATGAAGGCCAAAGCTTGACAGTCAAAGGGAAGGGAGTTTTGCCAGCAACGCTAGGAGAACCCTGGACCAAGCTAGCAAATATATTTTAGAGCTACATCACCTGCGAAGGGAGGAAAGACGTGGTAAGACCTCGTCACCTGAAACTTTTAGCTTTTTTGAAAGGAAAATGTTCTGTAAATCTCCCTACACTTTTAAATTCATTATTACATGATGTGGCCCGAAGCCTGAAAAAGGCATAGCACATAGACGCAGTCGTTAGCCACCATCGACTGATTCGATTGATAGTGAGCCACAGACTCACTCAACAACAAAATACTTGGGAACGATTAGAGAAACGCAAGGAATTGGCAGCAGAAAGACATGCTGCTCCAAAACGAAAACAATCCTCCAGTATGCCAGAATGACCAGAGGAACCCAGAGAACTTGCTGGTACACCCGAACAACCTGAGAGACCAAGGAAATCAGCCCGGCTGGCCCAGATACGAGGAAGGCTGGAAAAGATTGAGGGAACCACTGCCCAGCCAATTGAAATTGCGGACGAACCTCCAGAACCAGAAGGAGGACCCTCCGAAGAAAATGATGAGCAATCAGGGGCCAAGGCTGACCAGCCTGGAGGAGGTATTGAGGAAAGAGATGAGCACTCTGAGGCAGAAACAGCTACCAAGCAGGTCAATCAAGAAGAAGAAGTAGTACAGCCAGGGGGTAGCCCGTTGCAGGACCCTGTGGGTGAGGAGGAATTGGCAGTAGTCCTGGCCAATATGGGGGAATATGGCCAGCCCTCCAGCACAACAGGCATCCCTGACGGACCCGCAGAAGAAGATATACCCGAGAAAGCGCATGCAGAAAAGGCAGGAGAAGAAAACCTGCCTGATGATGAAATGGAAGACACCAATCAGGGACAATCTGTCCCCAAGAACCCAGAAGAAATCCCAGACGGAGAAGGAGCAGACTTAAGGGCCAGTCATAAACCCTCTACTGAGGTAAAGGAAATTAAGAAATTAAGGAAGAAACAGCAGAGGTTGCTGGGCACTATAGCCAGGCTCCCACAGCAAATTCGAATTTTGAAAGCCAACTTGAGGATACAAAGGACCGCAAGGAAAAGGAAGAGGGCCACTGCAGTAAAAACCCGAAGGACAAGAAGGCAACAGACCTATACCCATTTTGTTGGTCGAAACCCCATTAGGAGAGCTACTGCCGAAGAACAGACTGTTGTTCCAAATGACATTGAGGAACAGGTTGTTGTTCCAAGTGACATTGAAGAACAGACCGTTGTTCCAAATATCGTGGAGGGACAGACTGTTGTTCCATCTGACCCTGAAGAACGGATGGACATTCCAATTGAGGAAGAGGAACAGCAAGAGGCTCCGATGGCAGGGAGACCACAACAACCCTTTATTCGCGTTAAGAAAGAAAAAGAAAGCAAGGAGACCCAAACAGAAGCACCACCTTCAGGGGTAATTCGGGTCCTAAACTCTAAGCAGCGTAATAGAAAGGTCCAGGTCAAATTCCCAGCCTCTACGGCTTTATGGAAAAAGGATCCAAAAACAAGGACCTTGCACAAAATGATGAAGCAAGCTCAGCAAGAAGCTGAGCAGCTGAGAGAACAAGCAGTCCCCCGGGAGAAATACGAAGAGCTACAACAACAACTTCGGGATATTAGTCAGTCCGAGAGCCAGGCCTTCGAAGGATGGAAAAAGGAGCAAGAAAAGGTTGCTAAGGTAACTCGTCGATTAGATAGTGTTTTTAAGCAGATGGAAACTGTGTGTTCCTTGTATAATGACGTTTTTATTTGTAGGGCCCCTGCTAAAAATTATGCTTTATTTTTTCTTGAACGATATTTGCGATTGAAAATAAAAGCCGTTAGGGCAGGTGCACCTATCCACATCAACATTGTTAATTATTTTATAGATTGTTGCAAGCATTATGGAATTAAGGTTCAAAGGTTATTGTGTGAGTTTTACTTGCACAACCTCGTGCTAGACCAGGAAACTGATTTAAATCCTGGCCCTTTTGTTGGCGATATACAATTCCAAGCCTTTATCTCATTTGGGGTTAATCAGCTGAAATGGCTCAAAGCTTATAACACCTTTCAGAGACAAGAGAATAGCCTAGATTTATGGGTACGAGCTGAACCTAGAGACCCAGTGACGCTATGGAGAGATCATAGGAGCCTTATGAGGATCCCAGGTGTCATCAAGATATTAGGACCCATGCACGAAGACTTGATCCGAAATAGTCTGGAATATTTCCTGACTATTAAAGACCTTGCCATCGATGCTGCAAAATTCCAATACCGGACCTCTAGCCCAAACATCCAGCTCAGGGAGCCATTCAAATACGAGAATTCTGAGTTGACTGCCAGCCGATTGAACCTTTATGGGGAACGTATTCTGCAAGCAGGGCCATCCTGGTTGGGGTATCGATTTCGTAGTCCAATTATTTGGCACCCTGCACCCGGATATCAAGCCTTGTATGAAATGCCTGCGGATCAAATAAATCAGTTCTTTGATAATCTAGTTGCTCATCACGGTTCTCGGCCTCCTCACGAGATCCCCTCTCCGGCCTATTCTCTCACCACCTTGCATGTCAACTATAATGTTTTCATGAGGGCATGAAATAGGGTAAGCAGGGGGGTGTGTGGAGCACTTGAAAGGTATGCTTTTGACAAGAAATTTAGTGGCTTTTCAGTAATATTTGTAACCTTTTCTGCATTGTGAATTCAAAGAGATAAAGGATTTTAATAAAATGGGCAAGAATTAACAAGGGAAGCTCAATCACTAATAATTGTCGTTTTTCCATGCAGGGAGAAGTGGAAGCAAGGAGTTGTCGTCTAAAAGCAAAAAACATAGGAAGAATAACTACTATCCCTCCAGAGGGGAACCGGATGCGAACAAGATCGAGAAAATCATAGCTGAATAGCCCAGGAAAGGAAGGAGGGGTACCAAGTCGGCGAACGCGAGAAAGAAAAGTAAAGGATTAACCGATTGGCAAATCCCTCAAGATCTTCGATCCTGAGGGATCGCTGTTTTACCTATATTTGTTATCTAGATACCTCCGCCGTTACTCTTATATAAAGGAACAGCGTCACTGAGAAAAGGGACTACTGTTTTTATAATTTTAAGTTTCAAAACAAACTTTGATCATCGAGTCTCACTGAGACATGGTTTGTTATACATTTGTTGATGCATTAATATAAAATACTTGGTGTTTATTTCATCTCTGCGTCTGGAGTAATCTAAGGCGATGTACCATTGGCAGCTAAGGGCCCGGCTCCGAAGGACACTTGCTTTTGTATCATTATACTGTGATTTATGTGTGGTTTGTTTATCTCTATTACTCAGTAATCTGATACATCTTTCATATGAGTAATCTGATACATCTTTCATATGATATGCTATGCCCTGTTATGGTCAATATATTAATGATTTTTCCATGTAATGACTCTGCACTGTATAATTGGATCTCTTCAGAGTTGAATTACGTCTTTAACCAGCTATTTCTATGACAGAGTGTCGTTATGAATGTTATTGTCATTGGATCCATGTGAAATAATACTTGTTGGGACTTGAAAGTAATGTTACTCTATTTAGAAACATAGTTATATCATCCTTCATTCTCAGATTACTATATTAGTGTGAAGCGTGTATATATGGTTGATTATTTCTATTCCATAATTCATCAATAAATGTTGTTTCATAAAGTATATCTTATCCAGTTTGCTTGAAGAGAAAATCAGAGTGTGAATCAGTTGGTTTTAACTCGCGAGATTCAGTTCTTTCGTTTTTCTTTTCCATTTACTATTGTTCCATTTCCGTTTTGCTGTTCCATTTTACCTTCTTTCGTTCTATTTACTTGCCTTTGTTGTTTTTGTGTGAGAGAAGGTATAAGGCTATAGTGAGCCTCAGCAAGCGCTGCCTAGCTCCCAGACCTATGGTCCATGCTCTAGTTTCCTTTTTATCAGTTTCTAGAGGGATGGGTTATTGCTTCCGTACCCTTGATTGATCAACTGTCTTGTGTGATTCTATCTTTTGGGATAGCTTAGTTACAACTTAGCATCTGTTTTCTTTTGTATCTTCTGAACGCTATACTACTAAGCATTACTCGGACAAATAGCCTCGGATTGAGTTACTCTTTGCAATAGTAAAACGTTCTCGGATTGATTTATTAATGTGGAATAATTAGAGGTGTGAGAGGCCCTAGTATCCAGAGTCATATCTGGATCTATGAGGAACTCTGGAAGCTCATCACCATTTTGCAGGTTTCACGTGCACGGGTGTTAAGGAGCATGGGTGTGATTGTGTGCATGCATGTGATCCCATCCATTGGCACACTCACCAATGTGAAGTCAAAGAACAAAGTCCGACTAGAGTTGGACATGTACTTTGATCAGTTGATGCATGTAGCCACTAGCGTAGACTCGCAGATGAGCGCAAACACCATGCATCAATATGTTGTGGTCTAGTTGCACTCAAGACTATCATGTGCATGTTATCTGACAAGTTGGATAGAGGTTCCAAATGAGTGTACCTAGATGCAATAGAGGAAAGAGTTCACTTTCAGAAGGATGTCACCACAGAGTATGTGGACACCATAACAAACTACCAAGCTTGGAATCAGTTCACCACTACCAAGCTTGGCATCAGTTTTCCACCATTGATCATCGCGAGGATGTCAAAGAGTTAGTCTTCCCACAAATGTTCGAGTCTTAATGATGTCTTGCATGGCTTAATCAAGCCTACTTTTGTCTCGCATGGGTACATGTGCATATTGTAATGTAAGCATGTTGTAAAAGTGAAAGACCAAGTGTCAATAGTAGAATGTAATAGTCATGTAGTAGTTGAAGAGTCATGAGGGCAAGTGAAGAGTCACAAAGGGGAATTTTAAGGGTCACCCCACCATTTTCTATTTATAGAACCTCATAACTCATTGTACTAGCTTTTGGGACCAAACTTGCTATAGGTGTAACAGAGAAATCTTGGAGTGTAGTGTAACAAGCCTTGGCTTCTCCATAGTGCAGAGGTAGTACATCTCTTTGGAGGAGCAGGCAGTAGTGATTGTAATGTTTCGCTATTAGAGCTAGTGGAAGTCATGGTTGTACGTATGATAGGATCTTTCACTCTTTTAATATAATAGAGCCAACACATTTCATGTATATGTTGTTATTGTAGTTCGACTATCCTGGTTACTTTAATGATGTATGTAGTTGTTACTTACACACATGTATGTATGGACTATTTTGTATGTGTTTGTATGAATCTTATCGAAGTGTGTTTTTGGTATAATCCATCACTTGGGATTGTCGAATATCCTTATTTCCATATCGTGGTGTCTTTTTGCTCATGTGTTCCTTTTCAAGCTGTGTGCTATCATAGGTTTCTAAGGGGCGCACTCACTCTCCCTTCTATGTGTTAGAGCCTTTCATGCACCTTCCTTGACTTGCTGCAAGGTCACACCCTTACTACCAACAAGGACATCTTACTTACCTCTGCGCACAACCATAGTGAAGGTGATATTGTAATACCTATTGCTGGGACTCCTAATCCAAATGATCTGAGGTCTAGTTGGGACTTCTTACCGGGGAGATCCCCTAAAATGTTGGCAGGTCCAGCACTGTCAACATTTCTAGTGCTAGAAGGAGGGCCAAATGACAAGATGAGTCCTCACATCCTATTTTTAATCTTTTCACATCTATCATGGATATCATTGTAGTTCACCCTCCATGATGTTTTCCAATGCACATCCCTTTGAAATCACGAAGACGTTTTTTGATCACTTGTCTGAAATCATGTATGATGGTAAAGGCAGAAGAGTTTGATGAATTTGAGGCCAACATGCTACTTGTAACCACACTTCACCAATCCCCACAACAATGGTGCCACAACCTGCCTCACAATTGTGTGCACTCTCTTAAGAACTTTTGTGATCTAATTGAATCTTATTTCCATCATTTTGATCCTGAAGCTCTTGACCAAAAAATTTTAAAACAATGGAAGTCCCCGCATGAAAAACCTATGGATTTTTGGCATATCTTCCGTTTACTCTAGTTTGAAGCTCCGAAAAACCATATGAAATTCCAATATCTCATGGAAAAATTTGAACATTTCCTTACCAAATCAATCTATCCCAAAATGAAGTTAAATTTCAAACCCCACTCAGAATACTTCATTGATGGAGCTACACAATCACAAGCATATACAGTCACTATCACAAGTGATTGTCTGCCTTCCCCGCATCAAACAGCTCCACCCTCACAGAGTGATTTTGGAGAACATGCACACATCTATGTTCAACTTTCACATCCTCCCACCATCACTACTCTTAATTTCTATGCAGATTTGGTTGGGAAGGCCATGGGTTTTCATACTCACTTGTTACCTCAACCTCTGTCTTCATGTTTTGCTAATCCTCCAAATTGGATTTTCTTGTGTTCTTCCCTTCCAGACTCTACACTTGTTGTTAATGAGGATCAAGCCATCAACAGAGTTGATGTTGCACAACGAACCTGCATTTTCATTTATGATGAGTATGACTGGGAATCTGAACATCAACCCATGGTGAAGGATGATCTCCTCTTGTTTGCACCTCCTCCACTTTTTCCTGACATCTTTGGTGATTCTGTGTTCTTTGATTTTCCTTGTGTAATCCATCCACAGATGCATCTATTTCTAATCATTCGCAGAACATACAAGATGTCAGTCCATCATTCGACAATGGAGAGGAAAAATTCTTCATTTAAATTCCACTTGATTTTTCATCAATCTTTTCTAGAAATGAAGAGCGTGAACGTTCTTGCTTCTCATCTACCCCTCTATTTGATTTATCAAATCATGAGGATGCTGATGAACTCATTGATTTTTCTAATCATAGTTGTCATGATCTATTTACTCCCATATTCGATCACTATGTTGATTCTATCATTGTTGATCTTTTAAAGCCACCTGTTTATGATGATCTATTTGTCGATGAAGTCAAAACCCCACAGGCTGTCGAGGCACTTCAACTCGAGTTGATGGTTATGTTAGGCCCTCACTGTCCTGAGGTTAGTTTCACTTCCGATCAGGAAATTGTTGAAATACCCAAGGCTCCTCATCACTCATATGTATGCATTGAAGATCAATCCAACACATAGATTTCACTTCCTCCACTCGAATCACATGATCATATCGCTCATGCATTGGAGGAATCTTAGATAGAAATCACACTTGTATGATGTAATTTATCTCCCTTTCTCACATTTTCTTGCATGTCATAGTCTATAGAGTGCATATGCTTAACATATGCATGCAGTGTAGCACAACACCATGGTAAGTCCATAGAGTGCATGTCGTGCACTTTCACTTTTTTATTTTTTGTGGATGCATTTAAAATCAAAATGTGTTTGTCTTCATTGTTATATCTTTCATGTTTTCTAGTTTTCTTGCATGCACTATTCACGATCCATGCCTTCACCAACATGGGTCAACCAATGCGCTGGTGGATGGATTTGATAAGGGCCATGCACTACTAGCTTAGGAGTAGGAGTAGCATTTGGTTTATGTTTTGTTTTCTTGCATGCATGTTTGCTTTCTTTCTTTGTTGTTTTTCAATTTCTTGCTTGCTTTTCTTACTTTCCCTACTTTTTCATTTACTTCTTCTCTTTGCTTTGTTTTTTTGTTGTTGGCTATTTACGTTCATAGATTAGTTTCTCATGAAACCATGACAGACTCTTGAGACGGGTAGGGTAAAGTACAAGAGGACTTCTACAGCTACCAATGCTTGGTTATCTGTTGTCCTATCTCTTTATGTAGAACTTGTTGTCTTCATGCCATGATACGCCAATGGAAAATATGTTCTGTTTGAAGTGAATCTTGGTAAAAACACAATGCTTGCATGCTAACTAGTACCACCTACTCTAGTCCGTTATTTTGGATTAACCCTTATCAGCTCAGTCAAGTAGAGTAAGGTGAGGGGGAAAACCTTAACAAGTATGTCATAGGTATATATAATATACTTCTCTGAAGGAACAACCTCTTCTTCTCTCAATAAGTCAAGATCCCCCTTCCGCCTCTAAAATAAATAAGTGCTTATGCACAGTTATTTAAAAAATGAAAAAATGAAAAAATAAATAAAATATAAATTGAAAAAATGACTAAGGCGAAAGAAGAGAAAGGGTTCTTGCACAGAGAGGTGATGCAAGTAAATTCGTTGGCGTACTGACCAATCTTGCTAGCATTGGAGCGATACTTGTGTTCTTACGTGACTCCTCTGGGGTATTGTCCAAGCCTGTTAGCATTGGAGCAACACCAGAGATGAAACTTAAACTTTCACTGTGTTGTCTTGGCTTGGAATGTGTGCTAACCTATCAAGATCACAATAGGTGCTATATCTTTCAATCAAGCTAGTGTGGAAACCAAGATGATCAGAGAACCGAACAATACTTCTCAAGGAGTTAGAGTTTCTTTTCATGAAACAAGGTCCTTTCAGAGAGCTAGAGTTTGACCAATGTGTCGCCAAGTGTTGTAGGGGCTACAACCACCATCAATTTGTTTTCCCTAGCTTCATTTTGGAGCCTCCCTACCAACCATCCTTAGCAACATGTCTTGCATTGTCCAAGTACATATCCTTTAGTTGAGTTTCAATGACTTATAAGTTTCTGCTTACCAGCCTGTTTGCCTTCCACCCACAGGCAAACATTCCAGAGCTTGGTCATTTTCTAGTTGTTATTCTCACTTGGAAAATTGCACAAATCTAGAGGGGAACCAACTTTCCTCTCTAAAATTGTGCGGACCATCTAGGCAACCTTTTTCTCTCTAGAAATGCACAGAACAGTCAGATAGCCTTCTGTCTGGAAATTACTCAGAGCAGCACATCACTGGGCTTGCTCTCAAAAATTGTGCAATTCTGGCTGACAACTAGGGCTTCAGTCCATAAATTACACAGAGCCTAAGGGAAAGCCACACTAGCTCAGCATAGAAACTGTGCAAAAGTCACTCGAAGGCTTGTTTTCTATTGCATGTGATTCCAAGCTGACTGGTTCCCTCCACTACTGACAAATCTTGATTTGCATGCATGGGTTTATTTTCCTAAAAAAGAAAAAAAATTAAAAAAGAAAAAATCATCCCTAGATTTTAAGGATCATTTTTAGCAGGTGGAGGTTACATGCAAAATCCATTTTAGAAACCTCCTCCCTCCAAGACTGACCAATCTTGATTTGCATGCATGGGTTTATTTTCCTAAAAAAGAAAAAAAATTAAAAAAGAAAAAATCATCCCTAGATTTTAAGGATCATTTTTAGCAAGTGGAGGTTACATGCAAAATCTGTTTTAGAAACCTCCCACCAAGTGTCACTTTTTCCTAGATTTGTGGCATGCACCTCATAAGCCTTGATCTTATATAACTTATCTATTTGACGCTTTAGAGCTCATTTTTCACATCGATATTGGATCTCTGACATCCCACATCGCATCTAGGAGCATTTGACACATTTAGCTCAACTTTTTCTAGGTAAGTCTACTTTTCATGTCTTTTGCTACTTTTATGTCACTTTTTGTATTTTGGTTTGTGCGAGTGTTGTTTGCTTGGCTTCATTGAAAGCATGTTGTCATTTTAATGCATGCTAGCTTATAGAAGCATTGTTTCAAGTTTTTCATTGCATCTCAATGTTGTTGCATGCATGACATTATTTTTGCACTAGCGTTCATCATTGTGGCGACTCGCTTCACACGCTTACCTGTTTTCCCCTTTTCGGAATCTTGCATTGATTTTTTGTATGCATGCTCATTTCACTCTTGTTTGCAGTTAGCTTTGCCATGCATTCAACCTTTTCATGTTTTTTGTTTCCTGTCGGAATGTCTGGGTTGCCTTGGCTTTGACCTTGCCTTCCTTCAGCTTGCACTACACATTTCTGGTGGCAAAGGCCCTGTCATCCTCTAAAAATTTACGCAGAGCTTGCCCACACTGGAATCTAGGCTTGCTCTATGTAATTATGAGAGGCAGTGCCCTACTAGCCCCCGGAATTGCGCAAATGCAATTTTTTTGGTTGCAATCATTGCTGACTGAAACTATGCATTGCACAGTTTCAATCCTCAGTAGGCCAAGATGGACTATGCTTTGCATAGTTTCTGTAGTCAATCAGCCCGGTGACAGTCCAGACTGTGTTCTGTGTAGTTTTGGTAGTCAGTCTCCTAGCCTGCTGGTGAAAATCATGCAATCTTTCCAGTCAGTTACCCATGTGTGTTGCATGTCAATCGTCAAGTTTCTTTTGGTTTTCAACTGACAGGTTATTTTCCATGAGTGTTTCTTTTTCTCCAGGTATCGCATGTGTTCATGCATCTCTCAGCAGCATAGGTAGAATGACCTCCAAGAGAGCAGGGTCAAAGGACACCATTGAGAGTGCAACTGAGGATGAAGTTAAGCAAGTGTCTATGAGCTTTCCCATCTATGAAGATGCCAAGTTGTTCATAGACAAGGAGATCAAGATGAAATGGAAGGACATCAATGACACCTTTTTAGGCACATTTGAGGAAAATATGAAAGACCATAGGCTTTATGTCAACATTCACAAGTCTGGCTTGTACTAGATTGCATGCAAGTATCCTACATTCCCATGCATGGACATGATCCACTCGATTGCCTTGCATATTGATCCAAAGACAATGGTGTTGAGAAGTATCATTGGAACATAAATTGTTACTTTCAAGGAAAACAAATTTCAGGAGATGTGTCACTTGCCACAGTGAGTGATCACGATGGATTCACTCTTCACCAAACCCAATAGTAGTGCAAACTCAAGGGACATCTTGAAGAGATGGGTGAAAGAGCCAACCAAGTTTAGGACAACACCCACCAAGTATACAAGACAAGGATGTTGCAGAAGGCATATCAACTCTTGGTCATCTTCGCATGCCGTCTATACAACCAAGAGAGCACATAAACCTTGTCGCAGAGTTGGGTGATTGTGTTGGACCAATTGGTGAGCAAAGGAAGACCTTTCAACTGGTCTAACATGATAGCTCTCAGGTTGAAAGAACAGGTGACAAAAGCCCGCCATTTTCCCTATTATCCCCTACAATGTCCCAAGTTGAGGAGGAGATCAAAAGAGGTAACCTCGAACCACTTTTAGTTCAGTAGCTAGCCTTACTGAACCATAGAAGGATCTCTCTAAGTATTTGTCAATGAATAATTGAAAAGAAATGGATTTTAGGGTAGATGTATGAGTCTTGTTTGAGTATTTGAAAATTTAGGGTTTTTAGGTTTGGTGGACTAGGGATGAGAGTAGGCAAGTAGGTCAAGGTATCAAGTGTGTAGTAACAAGAATAAAGAGGATCTACATAATAGTGTGTTATGGTGAAATTAAGATTTAGTCAATGTAGTATAGGTCTGAGAGTTTAAGAAAACATAATGAGCATTTATAAAGCATGAATTCATTAATCTCATAAGAAGAGAAACACAAGCATGATTTTCCATATAAACAGAGCTTAAATCTAAGAATTTCGTCTATCTGATTGTAAGGAAAACCATAAGAAGAATGAAAATCATGTAAATAGAGATGATTTCATTAATTAGAAACTGATATGAAAGGAAAAAAACACCATAGACTCACTAAACAAGTATTCCTGAAAAATAGATGCAACTGCTCCTTGATTAGCTATATGAAAACATAAGGTACAAGTCTCTCCAAAAAAGTCCAACCCAACTCTCTAAATGAGAAATGATGCACATATACTCAATCAAAACAACTTCCCCACATTTAGGAGTCGAATTCCTAGGTGGTGGAACTGTTTCCAAGATTCTCTCAACCAACAAGTGAGTGTGAGAAGGTCAAATACAAACTCTTCTCTTAGACTATTTTTTGAGTTTTGCTTCCTTTATGAGGCCTAATTAACCACAAAAACAACCTATCATGTCTATTTATTCATGCTTACGTCATATAAACATTGAATTACTGAAGTTTCATCATGATTTTGACTTTGAACAAGTCAAACTAAAAACCTAGGAAATTACACATTGAAATTTTAAATAAAAAGACTCAGAAATTTGCAGAAGCATAGTGCCAACTTTGAGGCCATTGTTAGGTGCCTTCTTGAAGTCCAAATTGAGATCTGAGAGAATGGTCAACTCGAATTGCCTGTATGTTTTCTAGAACACCTTGAATTTTTGAAAATTACCCATGGGAAGGACTTCCAAAACTCATTCTCCCAAGGTGTCTCTAGAAGCGCAACGCCTCTCAAAAAGAGTGGTAGAATGATGCTTTTTGACATCTTTTTCTCCTTTTTCTCAAAATATGAGCCTTGTTTGAGAAATACAATGAAATGGGTTTTGAGAGGAGGTCATTGTATTTCCAAAAATGTAATCCACTTGTAATTTGGAGCCCTGAGGAAAAAGCGCAGCGCCAAGGCACTGTGCTTCTGTGATTAGCCCAATTTTTGAATTTGGCACCAAAATTCTCAAAAAACCAAAAATGCTCAGAAAACCTTCAAAATTGGTCATGAAGTGTAAAATGAGGTATGCTATTCTCTCATGGGTGCTTCAGAAAGCATATCCAAGTTATGTCTCTCATTTTTGTCCTTTAGGATTTCCTTTAGCTTGTTTTTCAATTACTTGAGCTTGATGTTGCAAATCATATTTCTGGTCTAATAATGATGGGCCATGTGCCTCAATATATTATTATCCCTGTTGGCTTTTTTAAGAAGCTTTTATAAGTGGTAATTAACCTTACTTAGCCAATACTCTCTATCTTCATTGATCTCCAAGGCAATTATGTCTTCCATGTCTAAGTCTTCATCTAACAAGTTATGCTCTTTCTCTTCCTTCAATGATCTTTTGAGTCCCTTGGTTCATGGTTTATTTTTCCCAACTTGATTTTCATGTTCCTCATGTTCATTAGGCTCCAACACTACTTTACCTTTGTCTCCTTGTTGTAGCACCTTGGATTTCTCTTTCTCCATCATGAGTTGTTTAACCTTAAGCTGAATGTTCTCTCATTCAAGGAAGGAAATGACGAACCTTTCTCTTGCCATATTGTCCATGAAATCTTTGATTTGAGAATCATTATCTTTGATAATTTTTTTCATGTTTGAAGGTTCATTTGTTGCTTCCAAGTCCACCAATTCAAAATCATGTTCAGTTAGGTCTTCATCCCGTACATGTGATCCCTGTTTTGTTGATGTAGAAGGCTTGGCCCTTTTATTAACTTGAGAAGTAAACACAAGCCTTTTTCCTCTTTGATACATTTTGGTCACCTCAGGTTTAGGTGCCTTGGGAACCTCCACTGGCTTGCTTGATGATCCTACCTCCACTTGATGTGTTGATGTGTCTTGATGATGAACTGAAAAAGTAGTTTCATGCCACTCCAAAGTTGTTTCTATAAATGAATCCCATGTTATGTTCCTTTCTGCTAGCTGATGGATAGCTACAATATTTATCAAGTTGTGACGAAAAAGACTAGGATGATGTTCTTTGCCTTTCATTTGTACCTTCTCAAACATTTTGATAAGGGTTCTACATAAATAATTACACATGTTGAGAGGTTTTAGAGTTGTGAAATGCATTTGAAGCCTAATGTGGTATGCACACAATCTGGAAAATCTTCCCTCATAGGTGAAAACATTCATTACAACCTTCATCAATGGCACATACTTTTCCAACATGTACCTAAATGGGATAATGTGTGTAGGCCTCTCTGGAGGGTGATTTCAAGAAATATATGTAATGTTCAAGGTCCAAGCTCATGCCTTTGAACCAATACTCTCCAGGATCAGGTATCCCTGTGGAAAGAGAAATGGCAACTACTGAAAATGTAAATTCAACCCTTGCTATGATGGCCCTTTCCTATTTCAGATTGGTCGCAATCCAATCAGGTAGCTATTCACGGAAATCCACTTCACTTACCCTTTGACAAAAACCTAGACAACTGACATATTCAAAGCACTGCTTGATGAATGGGGACGAGTTGTTTTCATTGTAGTTGGTAGGATCATATCTCAGGATTCTACCACCTTTATGATGTTTTCTCCTTTCTGATGGTGAAGAATCTCCCTCCATTATGATAGAAACCCTTTTCAAAACATGACTTCCAGTATTTAAATTTGGCCACTCTGGAGACTTGAAACCTGAACTTCTCTTTATCTTTTTGACCAGTGAGAATTATTCTTTTGGAACCTTGATATTGTAGCCATGAAGAAATTATGAAAAATCATAAAAAGTTATTACAAAGAGTTGCTTATCACAACTCATCTAATGTCAGATTTATGCATGGAATGAAGATGGACCATGAAACCCTAATGACCTAGTGAAGACATCAGAATGAGTGAAATGGTAATGATGATGAATGATATGATGAAAAAATTATCTCTATTATGATTCCCTCATCAGAGTGATGTAAGTGACTGAGATGTGAGATTGTTTAAGAGAATAGAGACATTCCTAGACAAACTAGCCAGTGACCAAATTTTACTTTGAAAACCTAGTGACATGATAAAATTTGACCTTGAGACCCTTAATAGAATTGGTAAAAGCATATTTGATCACTGGTGACATGCAGAAAAGACTGACACTAACATTTTTTCCAACTGGGGATGGTGGCTCCTTAGAGGTGTCAAGAACACTGTAGACCAGGGAGGCTTATTCATTGGGCAATGGAGTCAAAATGAAGAAAACTAAACTGAAACTGAAAATTAACTGATTATTTGACATGATAGGACTGTAAAAGTAAAATGAAAGCAATAGATAATAAAATAAGCCTTATGGACTTCTCCTCAAGCTTCAAACTCCTACGATAGACACTTAGACACTTGAACATAAAAAGCAAACTGGTATATACAATGGTGGTGAGAATTTGCAGAAATTTCTTCGAATATGGTAGTGCTTGAGAAGCCTACCATTGATCTATCCTCCTAAATAATCTTCTCCATTCAATTCCTCCAATACAAAAGCATTATATCCTTTGAAAGCTGAAATTATATATCGTCCTTTCCATAAATTTTCAAATTTTCAGTGTTTTCCTTTTTATACATTCCTCGCATCCCAACGAAGAACCACATCTCCCAAATTGAAATTGTCTTCTTTTGTTTTGCAATCATAGATATTTTTTATTCTTTCTTGAAGTTTAGAAGTGTTTTGAAAAACTTCCTCTCTAGTTTTTTGTAAATGGATCAACTGATTTATCCTTTGTTGCATAGCGTTGGTTTCACTATCTCAAGACACTCTGTTTTCTACACTAACTCAACAATCTTTTCAAGAGGATTTACTGGATGCAACATTCTTCATTCTTCTCATTTCCTTCAACAATCAAAACTTTTTGTACACTACCTATAACATCCGAAACTTTTTAAATTTATACAAGTTGACTATCATCATCTACTGAATTCATATCACTATACAAAATGAAAGAATCGAGATCAGTATATACAACATGTATGGGGTGTTTATTGGTTTTTCCTTGCTACTAATCATGAATTTCATCTTCTTCTCCTGATAGAGTTTTTCGAGTTTCCCAAATACTGGAATAGTAGCATATGAAAAGTCAAGTTGTAAAGTGCCTTTCATCTTTGCCCCCCAAGACCATGAAAGCAGCATACCAAACCGAGGAGGGATATCAGTGAACACTACATCCATCAGAATATTCTTAGTCAAAATTTGGTCCAGGGACACTACTAAATCTTTGATGAGGCCAAGACATTTCACTCTTCCTTAATCAAATGAGTAAAGGTCATGATAAGGTTGGGTGATACTCAATCCTAGTTTGTCCATGATGAATTTTGGCATAAGATTATGTGAGGCACTAGAGTCTAGCATGGCGTTATGGAGGATGCAATCATGAAGTTTGAGGCTAAGATAAAAAAGTGGGATTTCACTATCTTTAGGACTTCCCTCTAAGGTTGGACCAAACATAATTGCAGGCTTATCATCATCAACATTTACTATGTCTAACATCTAGTTTACCTTCAACATTTTGGCAATCTGAAAATTGTACTTATCATTCTTCACTAATTCAGTTAGAGGAATTAAAACTTTCAACTTAGAAATTTCATTCTATAAACTAAATAAATTAGATTTATTTTCTACCTCTTTTGCAGCGATGTTCTTCTTTTCAATATGCCCTTTAGCTTGAGACTCCTTTTTGTGACTTTCACAGTGAACCTCCTTATATTTCCTCACATTGGTGGTAGAGGCTTCATTAGTTTTATCTCAGCTCAATATGAAAATACCCTTTTCTTTATTATGATTTGCAGGCACTGCTTCTTTTCTTTGTGTATCTTTTTATGCATTTTTCCTCTTTTGATTCAATGTAACAAGCACATTTATGTTCCTTAAGTTGTACTGTTTCTGCAAATGACTAATAGCATTCTGATATCCTCTTTGGTATTTTTCAGTTTTTACTTCCCACAGATCATCACTTGCAAGCAAAATATGTTGATCGCTTGGTACAAAAGGCTCTTCAGAAAAATGATCTTCCTTTGTTAGAAAGGTGAGAAACTCATCTTCTTCAAAGAAATGATTTTCTTCTACAATTTCCTCTTCATCTTATTCCCACCCTTCGGTGTAATTCTACTGAATGGAGCTCTTAATTTCCCTTGAGGATCTTGATTTCGCTGCTCTTTCTGTCTATTTCTGAACTGTTGTTGTTGTTGGCCTCGAAAATTCGGATTCCTTACTGAAGGCTCCACTTGTCGATCTATGATGGACATTATTTATGTCATTCTTTCCATGGTTTTGACCAGAGTATCAAGCTTTACATCTGATGATGATGAGGGTTCTTCTTTAAAAACAACTTTCTTGTCAGACCTCTCAGGCTTTGATTTAGATTTCTTGATGAGCAGATTAGCTTCGACACTTATTGCATTTCACTACATTTCTTCAAGAGTTGCACAGTTCCTCTCCCTAAGTTGATATGCCATGTCTAGGTCAAAGGCATCTGGATAGTGGAGAAGTGCCAAACCAACAGGAGGTTTCATATTGTCAGGAATGGAATTATACACCATATTGAACCTTGTTGTGAACTCTTGGACTGTCTCATTTTGATTCCTTTTCATAGAATCGTACTCAACCAAAATCTGCAGTGGATTTTTCTTTTCTTGCCAATTTGCTAATAACAACTCTATCAGTCTCTTAGAGTTATTTATAGAATTAGTAGCCAAATTGTGAAACCATTTCTTCCCATCTCTGGAAAAACTCTAAGCTATGATTCTCATCATAGCATCTTCTTCATCAATCTCTTCAAGATCAATAAAGTCTGTCAATTTGTCAACATGCTATTGGGTTGTAATTTCTAAACTTCCATCAAACAGAGGGAGTCTTTGGCCATAGTCTTGAGGTAGAGCAACAAGTTGAGAAGGTAACATAAGAGGTGTGAATTTTGCCATGATTGCTGGAGAATGTACTAGAGGTACTACAATAGGCTATGTAGGTAAAGATGATAGCAATAACGGAGGTGGTGGAAGAAGAGATGAGGTAGTTGATGTATTTGGAGGTGTAGTAGAGGATGAAATAACAGTTAGGTATTCAAGATGATATTGAATGTAGGCTTTTTCAGTAGTGATTTGGAGCTGGTCAACAAGACTTCGAAGTTTATCAAAATTCAACCACAATTCATGATCAACTTTAGAAAATAAGGATTCAAAAGAATGGAGATGAGATTCAAATTGAAAAGGTTCAAATATCACTTCAGGAATGCAAGAATCATATTTTGACCTTAAAAGAGATAGTTCTAACTGAATATCAAAAGGAAGCTACTTAGAAGTAAATAAATTTTTAGGCAAAGAAGTTGTCCTTTTTATTTTTCGAACTGCACTTTCATAGATAGGTAGCTTGATTTTTTTGAGTAGTTTTTCTGGGTCATCAAAACTAAAAGGTGGATTTGGGTCAGAATTTGACCTAGTATGTATTTTAGGAACCAATTTTTTCACACCTTAAACTTGATGAAATTTTTAAAATCATCCTATCTTTAGACATTGGAAGTTGTCACCTACAGAACCAATCTTCTTGAAAGCTCTAATAGAATGAATCCACAAATGATTTATTAGTCATTTCCCTGAAAACGATGCCAAAATGTTATCCCCTACAATATCCCAGGTTGAGGAGGAGATCGAGAGAGGTAACCTCGCACCACTTTCAGTTCAGTAGCTAGCCCTACTGAACCAGAGAGGGATCTATCTAAGGATTTGTCAATGAATAACTAAAAGAAATGGATTTTAGGCTAGATGTATAAGTCTTGTTTGAGTATTTGAAAATTTAGGGTTTTTAGGTTTGCTGGACTAGGGATGTGAGCAGGAAATTAGGTCAAGGTATCAAGTATGTAGTAATAGGCATAAAGAGGAGCTAGATAACAATGTGTTATGGTGAACTTAAGATTTAGTCAATGTAGTATAGGTCTAAAATTTAAGAAAACATAGTGAGCATGTATAAAGCATGAATTCATTAATTTCAAAAGAAGAGAAACACAAGCATGGTTTTCCACATAAACAGAGCTTAAATCTAAGAATTATGTCTATATGATTGTAAGGAAAACCATAAGAATAATTCTAAGCATGTAAAGATAGATAATTTCATCAATTATAAACTGATATGAAAGGAAAATGACACCATAGACTCACTGAACAAGTATTCCTGAAAAATAGTTGCAACTGCTCCTTGATTAGCTGTATGAAAACATAAGGTACAAGTCTCTCCACAAAAGTCCAACCCAACTCTCTAAATGCGAAATTATGCATATAGACTCAATCAAAATAGCTTCCCCACCTTCAAGAGTCAAATTCTTAGGTGGTAGAACTTGTTGGTCCTTACAATCTCCTAGGCTGAAAAGGAAATCGAGAAGGCAACCTCAAACCACTTCAGCTCAGTAGCTAGCCCTACTGAGCATGAGAGGGATCTCTCTAAGTCTCTTATTAGTGATATGACTTTAAAGCAAATGAATTTTAGGCTAGATATGTGTATTTGTTTCTCCTTTTGTGAAAATTTGGTTTTTAGGGTTTGCTGAACTTAGGGTTTGGAGCCACAAATAGGTCTAGGTTGTAGGAGTGTAGGAGAAAATATGAGAAGGAGCTAGATATCAAAAGCCATGCTATATTTTGAGTATTGTCAGTGTAGTATAGAGGATATAGTGTGGAAGAAACTAATGAGCATAAATAAACATGATTTCATTAGCTTAGGAAGACATACACATAACTATGAAAACCAAATAACATAGCTTGAAAAACAAGAATTATGTATATTTTATTGTAAGGCATTCATAGAAAGAAGAGATATAATGTAGAAAAATATGTTTAGACCATTAGAAACAAATAGAATGAAGTACAAGCACCATGAAATCACTAGGCTAGATTTCCTTGAAAATAGCTGCAACATGTCTCTGTATTAGCTGAAAATATGATTACATGCAAGCTTCCTTCACAAAAAGTTCCACCCTCCTTTAAAAACTGATTTTTCACTTTATGAAAACAAAGTTACCTTTACCATTGAAAACCTGAGATCTCCTTCACTTTCCTGAGTGTGAGAGCTTCCTTTTCTGGAACTTTTTGGAACATGAGATTATGAGGAGTGTGTGAAAATTCAAAATGAACTCCCAAAATTTCTTTGTCATGTTTTATTCACTGCTAGTTTTATTCATGAAAATGATGGACCTTGGAAACCCTAGCAACCTAATGGATGACCTGAGACCAAATGGAATGATGATGATGATTGACCCATTTTTATTCTGACACCTTCATAAAGTGTGATAGGTGACTAGCATGAGTGAATTTCCATAAGAGTGACTTCATCTTTAGACTGACCCAAAAATGGCGAAATTTTGATGTGTAAACCTAGTAACATGAAAAAATTTATTTTGAAAGTCTGGAAAAAAAATAGTAAAAGCATATTTGATCTAGGTGATAGGCTAACAAGATTGACACTAACATTTGCTCCAACTGGGGATGGAAGCTCCTTGGAGGTGTCAAGAAAACCATAGACCAAGTAGCCTTATTCATTGGGCAAATGGAGTCAACATGTATAAAAACATATTTTTGACTTAAAACTGATTGACCTTTCGACATGATAGAAAAACTGAAAAATTTTAATGAAAAAAATGTTGAATTAAAGAGCGTTAGGCCCTTCACTTCGGGCTTCAAACTATTATAACAACAATTTAAAATTCTAGAAGTAAGATACACACCAGTATGTACAATGATGATGATATTTCATGACTTTTTAGACATAGCAGTGCTTGAGAAGCCTACCATTGGTCACCCCTCCTGAATAATATTTTCCATCCATTTCTTCCAACTACAAGCATTATTTCCTCTTAAGGAAGAAATTTTGTAGGGCCCCTTCCATAAGTTTTGAAACTTACCATGTTTTCCTTTTTCTTCATTTCTAGCATCCCACCAAAGAACCACATCTCCCATTTTGAAATTGTCTTCCTTAGTTTTGCAGTCATAAATCCTTTTAATCTTCTCCTGGAGTTTGGATGTGTTCTAGAAAACCTTTTCTCTTGTTTGCTATAAATGAATCGTCTGACTTATCCTTCTTTTTATGTCATTAGTTTCACTATCCAACTCCTGTAGAATTTTCATTACTAGGACAACAAGAGATGAAGGAAATATTGTATCAACTCCATATACCAGTTGAAAAGGAGACAAACCTATTGATTTTTTAGTGCTGAACTTGTCCGCCCACAAGGCATTGATGAGTTTTTTATGCCAATTCTTCTTGTTTACCTCTAGTACTTTCTTTGATGATACTAACCAAGGATTTATTGGAAGATTCAGCAAGACCATTCCCTTCGGATGCTAAGCAGTAGAATGTCCTAGCACAATACGATATTTGGCACAGAAGTCCACCATTCTTTTTTATTTGAAAGCAGCAGCATTGTCCGTAATTATATTCTGTGGGCAGCCAAATCTAGACAAAATATTAGAGCTTAGGAATTGAATGATGATAGAATTAGTAGCTTTCCTGGTTGAATAGCTTCAATCCACTTTGTAAAGTAGTCAGTGACTATTAATATCCATTTATGTTGTGCTAAAGATGAAGGATGGATTTCACCAATGAAATCAAGACCCCATTGCTGGAAAGGATTTGAAATCAAAATGGGTTGTAGTGGTAATGGCAAAAGTTTCCTCTTTCCTTGAAACATTTGACATTCATGGCAGCTCATGACTGTTTTGTATGCATCAGAAAAGAGGGTAGGCCAATAGAAGCCATCTCTTAAGATATTATTTGCTATAGTTTTCCAAAACCAATGACTGCCACAATCTCCTTTATGAAAATCCTTCATTACATCTTTAGCTTCATTTTCTACCAAATAATTCAATAGCACACCTCCAAGATCTTTCCAAAATAAAACACCATCTAGAATACAATATATTGAAGCTTTCAGTTTCAATGATCTAGATTTACCTTTGGGGGCTTCCGGAGGGGGATTCAAGTGCTGCAAGACATAAACAATGTCAAAATAGCAGGGTGAGGACATGAACATATTGAACACCTGCAAGAAAGGGGAATCTTCTTCTTGTTCCTCAGATAGTGCAGCAATCAAATTGATATCTAGTGCATGTAGATTTGATTCGGCCATGATTTTGGCTAACCCTTGTATTTTAATGAGATTTGTAGGATTTATCTCCAAGTCATACTCCAGCATGGCTGCAATCCACTTTCCTCTTCTACCTTCAGGATTGGCCTACACAAGAATTTCTTTTACTCCTGTGGTAGGAACATAAGCAATGGTATGAGAATTAGAATATAAACTCGGAAATCCTTGAGGGATTTTACCAATGCTAATGCCTGCTTTTCAATGATATTTTATCTTAGTGCTACATCTCTTATAGTGTGACTGAAAAATGCAATAGGATGCTTATTTTTATGATCTTTCTTCTGCATCAGGACTACTGCTAATGTATGCTCAGAAGCAAAAGAAAATATAATGAAATCTGAAGTATAATCTGGGCTAATCAAAATAGGAACAGTAAATAAGGCAAACTTTACAACATGAAATGATTTCTTAGCCTCCAATGACCACTTTACCTCATTGTCCTTCTTAAACATGTTTGTCATTTCTTTCAAGTGCTTAGCTAGATTAGGAATAAATCTTCTCAAAAAATTAATTTTCCCATTGAAATACTGAATCTCTTTCTTGTTTCTGGGGAAGTCTAGTTGTTGAATGGCATCCACTCTTGCAGGATCAATGTGAATGCCAAATTTTCCAGGGAACAACTATTAAATCATTCCTGGGAAATATCTAAAGAGTTTTCAAAGAACTGGTTCTGCACTTCTCAGTTTCGAGTATTCAAACATAGGCTGAATTCACAAATCTCATCAGTTTAGGGTGTATACATTATGGCTTCCAAAAGGCATACCAGGTCAAACCTTGACCCAAATCCACCCTTTATTGTTGAAGATCTAGAAAGACTACTCAGAAAACTTATATTACCCATCACTAAAAGTGCAGTTTGTAAAATTAAAAGAACAACTTCTCTGCCTAAAAATCTGTTCGCCTTTGAGAAAATTACTTTTGAAGAGCAAATAGAATTATCACTTACAAGGTCCAAGTCTGACTCCTGTATCTTTGAAATAACATTAGAACCTTTAAGGGTTGAAACTCACCTTATCCCTTTAGAACCTTTGTTTGCTAAAACTGATCATGAATTGTGGTTGAATTTTGATAAGCTTCAAAGCCTTGCTAACCAACTCCAGATCACTACTGAAAACGCTTTTGTTCAATATCAAGTTGAATACCTGGCCACAACTTCATCTTTTGTTTTGCCCCCAAGCACATCTGCTACATCTCCCAAAGTATTAGTTTCATCATCTTTCATACCTCCCCCATTAGTCGTTCCATCTTTGCCTCTACAACCAATTGTAGTAGTTCCATCATCCTCATCAGTATAATCACCCTTCCTTACACAATCCATTGTAGCACCTCCACTATCTCTAGCAGTCATGGCGAGATTTGCTCCTCTTTTACTGCCTACTCAAGGTGTTGCTTTGCCTTAGAATTATGGTCAAAGACTCCCTTTGTTTGATGGAAGTGCAGAAAGTACAGCTCAACAACATGTTGACAAGTTAATAGATTTCATTTATTTAGAAGAAATTGACGAGGATTATAGCTCATAGTTTCTCAAGAGATGTTAAGAAATGGTTTCGAAGTATGGTTTCTAATTCTATTAACAGTTCTCAAAGATTGATTGAATTATTCTTAGCTTGTTTGCAATAGAAGAAAAATCCATTACAGATATTGGCTGAGTATAATTCAATGAAAAGGAACCCAAATGAAACAATTGAAGAATTTACAGCAAGATTCAATACAGTGTACAATTCCATACCCGATGATATGAAACCTCCTCCTGGTTTGGCTCTTCTTCATTATCCTGATGTTTTCAATCCAGACATGGCCTACCAGCTCAGAGAAAGAGACCTCACTACTCTCAAAGAGATGCAACGGAATTCGGTTAGTGTCGAAGCCAATTTACTCATTAAGAAGTCAAAATCAAAGCTAGAGAGGGCGGAGAAGAAAGTTGTTTTCAAAGAAGAACCTGCATCTTCTGATGCAAACCTTGAAAATCTAATAAAAACTATGGAGAGGATGATGGATATAATATCCATAACTGATCGACAAGCCGAACCTTTAGTGAGGAATCCTAACTTTCATGGACAACAACAATAGCAATTTAGAAATCAATAGGAAGAGTAGCGAAACCAAGATCCTCAAGGTCAAGTGAGAGCTCCATTCTAGCAAAATTACACTAAAGGTCAGAAGAAGATGAAGAAGAAATTGTAGAAGCAAATCACTTCTTTCAAGAAGATGAACTGCCTACTTTCCTAACAGAGGAAGATCAGTTTTTCGAAGACTCTCTCATACCAAGTGATCTACAATTTGTGTTCGCAAGCAAAGATTTGTGGGTTGTTCAGACTGAAGAGTACCAAAGAGGATATCAAAATGCCCTCAATCATCTCCAAAAGCAGTACAATTTGAGGAATAGAAATGTACCTGTCACTCTAACTTAGAAAAGACAAAATCTACAAAAGGATGCACCAAGCAAAGAAACCACTCCTACAGGCCAGAATAAAGACAAGGACATTGTCATCCTGAATTGGGATAGAACAAATGAAGCCTCCACCAACAATGTGAGGAAAGATAAATAATTGCAAACTGAAAGTCACAGAAAGGAACCTTAATCTAAAAGCCAAATAGAAAGGAAGGACATCATTGCAAAAGAGGTAGAAAATCAATCTAATATTTTTAGTTTGGAGAATGAAATTTCTAAATTGAAAATCGCCATTCCCCTCATTGAATTGGTAAGGAATGACAAATATAAATTTCAAATTGGAAAGATGCTTAAGGTTGACCAGATGTCTGATACAGTTAATGTGGCTGATGATGAGCCATCAATCCTTTTTGGTCCAGCCTTAGAAGGAGATCCTGAAGATAGTGAAATTCCTCCTTTTTGTTTGAGTCTTAAACTTCATGATTTTATCCTTCATAATGTTATGTTAGATTCTGGTGCCTCCCATAATCTGATGCCTAAAGCCATCATGGATAAGCTAGGACTGAACATCACCTGACCTTACCATGATCTTTATTCCTTTGATTCTAGAAGAGTGAAGTTCCTTGGCCTTATTAAAGACTTGGTAGTGTCCTTGGACCAAATCTCAGCCAAAAATGTACTCATGGATGTCGTAGTTGCCAATATTCCTCCTAGGTTTCACATGTTGCTTTCAAGGTCTTGGGGAGAAAATTTAAAGGGCATTCTATAGCTTGAATTTTCATACGCCACTATCCTTGTTTTTGGACATCTCCGAAAATTTTATAGGGAAAAGAAGATGAAATTTATGATCAACAGTAAGGAGAAGCCAATCAATCATCCTATACATGTTATTCATACTGATCTTGATTCTTTCATTCTATTTAGTGATATAAATTCTATTGATGATGAAAGTCAGCTAGTGGAAATTTCAGAAGTTGCCAAGGTAATGAGAAGCATACATGAAGCTATTATAATATAAGGTAAAAAGGTTGGTGAAAAATGTATGCGGCCTGCAAATCCTATTGAGAAAATTCAAAGAATAGTGCATAAAACAGAAAGTTTTGAGATAGTTGTTCAAAATCCTAAAAAGAAAAAAGCTCAGTCTTCAGAAATCCTTTTTCCAGATGAAGAAAATGGTCTTTGGACCATGGAGTTTGATGGTGCATCGGGAAGAGAAGGAGCGGGAATTGGTGTCTAGATACATGTTCCATTACATTAGTCAAATAAAATCCCTTGAAATGTGAGAATGAGCTCTTACAAGTTGGCTTTTGAATGTTCAAACAAGGAGGAGGAGTATGAGGCATTGATTGCTGGCCTCAAAATTCTGAAAAAGTTGGGAGAAAAGAAGATTTATGTTTATGGCGACTCCGAATTAGTAATCAAGAAAGTCAAAGGGGAATACCAGGCCAAGCACCTAAGAATGAGAGCTTATCACAATGGTGTACCTGATATTCTCAAGACTTTTTCATAATATACTTTATCTCTTATTCCTAGAACTTAGAATGTCATAGCTGACTCACTCACCACTGCGGCCAGTATGATGAAGATCCCTATTCATCCTAATCATAAGTATTCCATCCATGTTAAACATCACCCAACTATCCCATATAACATGATATTTTGGAAAGTGTTTGGTGATGATAAGAAAATAGATAGTTTTCCGCAATCGGAGGGAGAATTTCAGAATTCTCATATTGATGATGCATACAACTTTGATGATCCAAACATCCACTCAGCTGACATTGAAGTATTACAACTCAAGGACAACAACATTACAAGATACTTTGTGCCTTTGGAAGAGTTATTTGACAGCCCAGAAGCCCACCATGGTCCCTATAGGAAAGGGAGTTGAAGATGTAAACATTGGCACAGCTAATAATCCTAAAATGGTTAAGTTATCAAAGTCCTTATCTCTTGAAACAAAGGGTAAGTATATGTCTTTAATGAGGGAATTTATTGATGCATTTGCTTGGGACTATTTAGATCTGAAATTTTATGACAAAAGTATCATTCAGCACACCATTCCTATTAAGCTCGATCAAAATCCATTTCGCCAGAAATTGAAGAGAATCAATCCCAAGTTGCTGCCATCAATCGAGAAAGAGGTTAATAGACTTTATAATTCTGGAATCATAGTCCCAATTTGGTTTTCTGAATGGATGTCTAATCTAGAACCTGTGAGAAATAAGACAGGGGAAATTCATCTATGTATTGATTTTAGAAATCTCAACAAGGTGTCCTTGAAAGACAACTATCCCTTGCCCAAGATGGATCACATACTACAGAGGGTGGTTGGATCCTCTAGGATTTCATTGTTAGATGGATACTCTGGATACAATCAAATTCTGGTACACAAGGACAACTAGCACAAAACGACCTTCACAATGCCATGGGGTACATTCATGTATGCCAATATGCCTTTTGGGTTGAAGAATGCAAGAGCTACTTTTCAACAGGCCATGAACATAGCTTTTGCAAATGAAAAAGATGTATTTTTGGTTATCCATCTAGCTGATCTTATAGTGCTTTCAAAATCTGATGAAGATAATTTTCATCACTAAAGAATGTTTTTTCAGAAATGCATAAAATGTGGCATCTCACTTAACCCAAAGAAGAGTTTGTTCGCCATGGAAGAAGGAAAGCTACTAGGACACATCATCTCTAAAGATGGCATCCACATTGATCCTACAAGAATGGAGGCCATTCAACAACTAGAATTCCTTAGAAACAAGAAAGAGATTCAATATTTCAATGGGAAAATTATTTTTTTGAGAATATTTATTCCTAATCTAGCTGAGCACTTGAAAGAAATGACAAACATGTTGAAGAAGGAAAGTGAGATAAAGTAGTCTTTGGAGGCTAAGAAATCATTTCATGTTGTAAAGTTTGCATTATCTACTACTCCTATTTTGATTAGCCCATATTATACTTCAGATTTCATCATCTTTTCTTTTTCTTCTGAGCATACATTAGCAGAAGTCCTAATGTAGAAGAAAGATTAGAAAAATGAGAAACTTATAGCATTTTTCAGTCACAATATAAGAGATGCAGCATTGAGATACAATATCATTGAAAAGCAGGCATTGGTGTTGGTAAAAGCCCTCAAGGATTTCCGAGTTTATATTCTACATTCTCATACCATTGCTTATGTTCCTACTGCAGCAGTAAAATAAATTCTTGTGCAAACTGATCCTAAAGGCAGAAGAGGAAAGTGGATTGCAGCCATGGTGGAGTATGACTTGGAGATAAATCCTACAATTCTCATTAAAGGACAAGGGTTAGCCAAAATCATGGCTGAATCAAATCTACATGCACTAGATATCAATTTGATTGTTCCACTATTTGAGGAACAAGAAGAAGGCAACCCTTTCTTGCAAGTGTCCGATATGTTCATGTCCTCACCCCGATATTCTAACATTGTCTATGTCCTCCAACAGTTGAATCCCCCTCCAAAAGTCCCCAAAGGTAAAGCTAGATCATTGAAACTAAAAGCTTCAAAATATTGTATTCTAGATGGTGTTTTATTTTGGAAAGATCTTGGAGGTGTGTTGGTGAACTGCTTGGTAGAAAATGAAGCTAAATATGTAATGAAGGATTTCTTGGTCTTTTCCTTTTTCCTCTCCCCTTTGATGCTTCAGGCTCGCTTGATTCCATGATCTCCTTACCTTTGCCAACTTGCTGCAATAATTTGGCTTTTTCTTTTTTAGGATCAACTCCTTTGCTTTGAGTTGACTATTTTCCTATTCCAGGAATGATATAGCATATTTTTCTCTTTCCAAATTGATTGCTAGCTCCTTGATTTGATAGTCCTTATCCCTGATTTTCTATCGCATGTTTGAAGTCTGATCATTAGCCTCTGAATCAACTAGTGCAAACTCATGCTCAACTGTGCCTTTCTCTCTTGATGTCAGTTCCTGCTTTGTTGATGAAGAAGGCTTGGCCCCTTTCTCTCTGTAAGAAGAAAACACAAGCCTCTGCCCTTTATTATACACTTTAGTCACCTCAGGTTTGGGTAGGTTAGTCTTCTGCACTATTTTTCTTGATGACCCCACCTCTATTTGTTGTTTTAGCACACTAGGAGACTGAGTCGTTGTATTTTTCTCATGCCATTTCAAGGCTTCTTCCAAAAAGGCTTCGCAAGCCACACCATTATCTAAGAACCCATTTTCTCAAATTTTGAAGAGGTGGCTTAGTTTTGGAGAAAAATGCAAAAACGTGACAAAAAAACTAGCATTCTGGACCATTTTTTGACAGGCGTTGCGCTTCTGGAGCGACCTTGGGAGAATGGATTTTTTAAGGCCTTCCCATGGTCCAAATTCAGAAATTCAAACTATTTTGGAAACTAGACTTGAAGGGCTAGTTGACAATTCTATCAGTTTTTCATTTTGACCCCTAGAAGACCCCACAAAATCAGCTCAAAGTCAGTGCTACACTTCTTCACTTTTCTTTGTTTTAAATTGTAAATTTCACTATGTAAATTTCTAAGTTTCTAGTTTGACTCAGTCAAAGTCAAGATTCTCTATGTAATGGTACTAGTTTCAGGGCTAGTTGATGTAAGCATAAATAAATGTACATCATAGGTTGTTTTTTATGTTTATTAGGCCTCATAAAAGAAGCAATTTCGTAAACAAACTCTCCATGAAGTGTTTCAGTTTCACCTTCTCACTCTCACCTGTTGGTTGAGAGAATCTTTGAGTCAGTTCCTTCACCAAGGAATTCGACTCCTGAAGGTGGGAAAGTGGTATAGGAAAGTCTATATGTATGATTTCTCTTCAGGAGAATAGGGTTGAACTTTTTGTGAAGGAATCTTGCATGTAATCATCTTTTCATCTAATACAGAGACAGGTTGCAGCTATTTTCAAGGAACTCTAGCCCAATGAGTTAATTGTTCTTGTACTTAATTCTATTTGTTTTCTAATGGTATAAAAATATTTATCTACATTATATCTCTTCTTTCTATGAATTCCTTACAATAAAATATACAGAATTCTTGTTTTTCAAGCTTTGTTATTTGGTTTTCATAGTTATGTGTATGTCTTCCTAAGCTAATTAAATCATGTTTATTTATGTGCATTAGTTTCTTCCACACTATATCCTCTACACTACACTGAAAATACTCAAAATATACCATGGCTTCTGATATCTATCTCCTTCTCATATTTTCTCCTACACTTCTACAGCCTAGACCTATTTGTGGCTCCAAACCCTAAGTTCAGTAAACCCTAAAAACCAAATTTTCAGAACCAAATACACATATCTAGCCTAAAATTCATTTGCTTTAAAGTCATATCAATGATAAGAGACATAGAGAGATCCCTCTCATGCTCAGTAGGTCTAGCTACTGAGCCAAAGTGGTTTAAGGTTACTAATGAGCCTAGGTATTGCAACAAGAATGTCGCAACTCCTAGGGCTACCAGCTTTACTTATCAACCCGAGGTTCGTAAAAACTTGGAGGTGAAAATGCTATATGCACAAGTAAAAGTGAAGGTACTGCCTGTTGTCACTGCTCATCTGGCAAGAGATCCCAGGGGTTCCAAGCCAAACTTCTATAGGGTAAGAATAAGCTTAATTCTTTGATGGAATAAGAAAAAATCTATTCTAAGAGAGAGCTACTCTACTGCAGTAATGAAGAAAACAACATGTAATGCTAAACCATACCATAACCTAATTAACCAATTAAACAACTATGAAAGAAGAATTGCTAAAACAATCACTAACCTAATTCTTCTATCTAAGTTACAGAGGTAAGGAGCATTAAACTATACTAAGGTGTAAGCAAAGGAAACTTAAGCTAAATTGGTTTTCAAGCAGAAGAGCAATCGAAGGTCGAAATCAATGAAAGGAGGACGTAAGGACATAGTAGCGCATAGGGACCATTGGATAGATCAACGAACAAAATATGGATGGTGGAGATCTTATCATGGGGGCTTAAGAGAATAAATGGATGAATAGGGTTAATGAAGCAGATGAACAACAAAGATCTTATCACAAAGAATTAAGTCAAGAGATGGGCAGACAGGGTAATGAAGCAGATGAATGACGGATATCTTATCGAGAGGGCTTAAGTGACTAGATGAATGAATAGGGTGAACGCACAGGACGAATGGTAGAGGTCTTATCGCGGCGGTTAAGTAAAGAGATGAACGAACAGGGTAATGAAATAGATGAACGGTGGAGATCTTATCGCGGGAAAAGAAACGTGTTGAAATAATGGAGCGAGTTTCTAAGGCGGTAAGTAGTTTCTCGTGCTCCCTCAAGGCCGTAAGAGGAATTATGAAATTTCACGTGATTAGCCTTACTGCATGACATGTAGCATGAGAAAACCACTTTTCTTTCATGCTCTCGAGCGGATAATGGCTGTGCAATAATCTGTGCGAGATTTCCTGATAGCCATTGGATCAGGTGGGGTTGATCAACGGTGGAGATCGACCAAACTAGTTGGCGATTGGGTGATGCGATAGCCGTCAGATCAGGTGAGGTAGATCGATGGTGGGGGTTTAAAGCGCGTAAAGTGTTGAGGTGACATGATAGCCATCAAATCAAGAGACAGATCACCAGTGGAGATTAAAGCACATAAAGTAAGTGGAAAACTTCACGCGAGGTAGTAGTTGGAGAAAATAATGAATCAGACAGTGATTGTGAAGGTTTGTTGTGGATCAGAAAACAAGGAAGTGATGCATGAAGAATGTGTTAAAGGAGGTTTCAAAGGAAAATGATAGAAAAACCAGTGAGGGTGAACAAATAACTGCACCTAACAACAAACTTCATAGCTTACACGAGAACCAAAAACCTGTGTTTTTGGGGTTGTTGAAGGGTCTCTTACTCAAGTCATGGTCTCGAAGGGAGGAGATGAGGCTGAGACACCTGCGCAAAACCTTATGGTGATATTTTCTCCTAGCTAACCTGTAAACTGAAAGAAGGAACAAATGGAAGTAAACTACAGTAAATGCATCTACTAAAGAAAATGAACAGAAAAACCATGAATAATCTACGCTATACTGCTATAATGAAAATGAATCTACTTAAGCAAATGAAAAAAACCAGAAATCTATGCTAGCGTAAATGTACAGTAAAGAGGAGATTTGGCTTCTCGGTTCAGGCCCTAACCTAAGAGCTTTAGCCCTTTGAGTTAACTCAGAGCTGGCTTAAACAAAACTCATTCTCATTATGAAAACCATGGATTACAAAACAATTGTCACAAGTCTTTTGCAGCTCAGAAATAAAGTAGAATTTTAAAATGAAAGTGCAAATCCTACTAAGGTCCTAAGCCTCTCTATTTATACATCTAAAGTCTCTAATGACTTCGTTCCATTAGGGAGGCTTGGCCTCCAACTGAAGAAAAACTAGTTTTTGTCACTTTCCCTTGCTCAATTGTCTTCTAGTCTTCAAAGTGATGGTTGTTTGGACTCCGAGCTGATGGAGGAATATTCGAATGGAGTGGTAGTAAACGAGGAGTATTTGCATCCTATAATTACTCTCCCTTGTCCCATTCAAGTTTTTACCAAGGTCTTTGCCACAATTCTTTTCTTTTACCCTTTATTCATGTATTTTTCTTTGCTTTTATCCTTTATTCCTACATTACATGCACATTAGACCACAAAGAAAAATATCCAACTCTAACTCATCTCATAAACAAAATATAATCAAAAGGATACAAGAAGGTGTGAGAACAGTTGGTTTGACTAAGCTAGGAGGTGAATTAAGGCCAATTAAGGCCCATATAATTACCCAATGATGAGGCTCATCATCACCCCCCTATTGAAAATGTAGCTCATCCTCTGAGAAACTTAGTCAATGTCCATGTCCTTCATGGCTCTGGTAGCCTCTCTAATATCCCATGCTTCTATTGTGGTCTCTTTTTCTTATTTATAGAAGCTTGCTTTCCTTTCTACTTCTTCTCACTGCCTCTTTTCCTCTTCTTCTTTATTCCCTTCTAGCATCCCAAGCAGTAGTGGTGGACTGAGTTTTAGGCCTATCCAATTGACCTTCAACCTTTGCATTGATTGCTTATACATAGGTGTCATCTTGAGTGCCTCTCTCAACCTTTGAGGGGAGTGATATTCTCTAGTCTTCAAGCTGTGTGGTAGTGTTTTCCATCTCCTTTAGCAGGCATGTATATTATCATCTCTTAGCAGCCTAAACATATCCTCAAAATGTGGGATTGCTTGCTCTTGGGTAGCAAGATATCTAGGTGCTAGCTGAGGATCATTTGCAATTAGATTATGGGTGCTGATTAGGGCCATGGGATTTTATTGTTCAGCTCTGATGAAAAGAGTTTCATTTTTCTCTTTGGCCAATATTCTTTTCATCTCTGCAGCCCTTGATTTCTCATGGTTCATCGATGATGCCAAAGCCATTAATTGTAGATCTCCTAGCTCTGCATTGGGATCCCAAATATTCATGTCTGTGACGGCCATTGTTTATGGGAAAAATAGTGTATTGTTGAACGACTAGCCCTCTAGGTTTGGAAACTACCCTAGAAACAACAGTTTAAAGCAATTCAACATTTTCTTCTATGTGTAATAGATAAGGGAAAGACAATAGAACCAACCTGGAAATTCCGCTCGATCCCTTGCTTGATCTCTCTCCCCCTTGACAGAGCTTGCAACTCCTCCCCGTACTTAACTCGTTTGGAGAGTACCTATATAAAAACAACAACAAAGAATTGTCAAAGCATCTTGATCTATTACAACATAAACATTAAAAAATTAGATATATAATGGACAAATGATAGCAATTACAAATGATAACATTCACAATTGCACAATCATATGGAAGAAAACTTGAAGAACTTTATTAAATAGAAGGGAGAATTACAACCTAGTTGTCTGATCCAGCATCAATCCCTCTTCACCTCATGAAATAGAAAGATCACACCAATAATACAATGCTCTTTCCTCAATTACAAACTATCAACACTTCCTTGCAATTGGAAAAATTCCAGCCTCTAGATCTCTTAGATGAGGGATCCATTTATAGATGTGTGCAAGGGGGTGAGTCATCTCTAGGTTTTGATTAGTTTCATTCCACTTGTTACAATTGGTTCCACTTGGAGATTTCTTGGATCTCTTACTCATCCCTGGGTGAATTCAGAGAGGCAAGTGTCATAGGAGAAGTTTCTAGAAGATTCCATGAGCAACCACCTAGCAAACTGTCTTGGAAATTTGTCCATACTCACCCATCACACGCTGCAGAAGGCCTAATAAGTATGCATCACACCTAGGTAGTGTACCACTCAGTATGCATCACACCTGGCCAATGGAACAGTCAGTATGGTTCAGTTTAGGTGATTTCTGGATGGTTTCTCAGGTGGAACTTTTGGGGAATGATGTAATCAGATGACTACGTTCTTTTAGGGTATGAAACAACTCTTTTAGGGGTTGATGAACCCTAGTTTATTGACATATAAGCTTGGGGTTGAAGTGCCCAAATATGTCTATAACAGTTTCCCCCTAAAGCATGAAGTCGTAAATATTGATGTCGGCTAAAATGCTTTATCATGAGGATCCGAGGATTCGAACTAGAAGGTGACCTAGATAAGTTACAATAAAATACATCATAATAATATAATTTTCATGATCTAGCTGAGGTAGGAATTCCCATGCTCAAGTTTATAAATTCGTTTCATGTACATAGATCAGATAGTCATCTAGAGATGCAGACTGGTGATTCTTTAGATGTAGAGTCATCATCCTTGTTTCGGATGACCATATGTGCAGCGCCTTTGTACATTTGATGTTTTCATATCCCTGAATATATCACATCTTGAATGGATGAAACTAGATCGAGAGTCTTCAAACTCGTTCAATCTTCGGCCGATGTACAAGTCAATCCATGTGAAGAGATGTTATGAAGTCGAACATGGAAATACATCACCTGATTACCAGCCAATAATGTGAGCTGTTAAAAGACGCGAGAGGAATCACCGATAATGATATTGACCCTCAAGGTACTATAGTAAAATTCACATGGTGTGAATATATGATCCAATGTTGAACACCACGCAAAATCTTTCGGTCGAAGGCCATTGATGTCAACCTGTCGCCGGAAGTAAGAAACTTGCCATTGATGTATGTAAGCTTAAAAGCACTGAAAGGGTTGTTTCTAAGTCAACTTCTTGGATAATGAGCTGATATCGACAAGAAGTGACTCGTTGTAGGAGGGCCTTGATGTATCCCACATCTACAACACGAAATGAAGCAGATGATTTATGGAGGTGAAAACGATCTGAAGACACAAGGTTCAGGAATGGTGGTCATGAAAAAAAAATGAAGGTTGGAGGTATTGTAGTGGATGAGACATTAACTAGATTGTGGGTTCTCGACTGAATGACTTCTCTTGAACATGTCAGAGACACTGAGATGGATTGGTAGCGTTAACCCCAAAAGATGGATGGTGTGAAAGACCAATGGTGAGATGACCGGTGATGAAATACCCACCCCGACTCAATAATGGTGATGGAGTGAAAGTGTCATGTTCAAGAGCGACCTGCTACCATAAATTTCTTCAAGTTTTTTCCCTTTTTCCCCAGTCATTGCTGACCAATACCTCTTTATTTTTGTCAAGCTTGAGGAGGATAACATATGCTTGTTCTATAATTTTCCCTTCAAGAAAACCTGTTGCTATGTTTTAACGAGTCTAGCGATAGTGAAACCTGGTCTTGTCTAGAATGGACAAGTTTGTCGCTATTGTTTTAACGAGTTTAATGACAATGAAACTTGGTCTCATATCGAATGGATGAGTTTGTCACAATTGCTTTAATGAGTTTAACGACAAGGATAACTCTGTCCTTTTCATGTTAGAGAGTTTGAAAGGAACTAAAAGAAAACTCTAGAAGTTCTTTTTCGTAAAATAATCCCTTAGGTCTGAAAAAGGATAAAATAATACAAAAGGGATGACTTTTCCGGTCACTTTAATGAGCCGAAAAAAGACAAGCGCTCGAAATTTTTTCGTGAGGTAATCCCTCAGGTCCGAAAAAGATTAAAATCATATAGGAGGGATGAAATTTCCAATCACTTTAATGAGCTGGAAAGGCCAATTGCTCAACAATCTTTTCATATTTAATGAGTTTGAAAAGGGTTTAAAGGAGACTCGATTTTTTAGGAATGAGTTGTTTCTAGGGTAGAAACTAGTTCCTGGTGAATTTAGAACTTCTCAAAATATGGTGAATTCTATAAAGAGGCTGGCTAATAAGACGACTCATTGCACCTATTCCTCAAAAGGGTAAAAAAACCAAGTGATAGCATATGATCAGCCAAAGGGATGGTGGTGATGAGAGGAACACAACCAAGGCTCAAAAGGCTGATAAAATGGCAATCACAAAGGTCATTTAGTTGAAGGTGGGTTCATTTTTTGACAAGCTTGAACCATGGGGGAACTATGCTTGGATTCGGTTTCATGTTTTTACAAGCTTGAAATAAACAAACTATGCTTAGATTTAGTTTCATTTTTACACAAGCCAGAAATGACAAAACTAAAAATCTAGAAACGACAAAACTAAAATTAAAAATGAAATTGAAAAATGGTTTGCATGCCCCTAGCATGATGAAGAGGAGAGTCTCCTGTAACCAGATGAAAATCATTGTGGTTAGGCAGGACAGTTTCGTCCAGAATAGACAAAACACCTCCTTGGCTTTGTCCAGAATAGACAAAGGTGAATGGTGTGTCAGACCAATCACATAACCTACAGGGAAACTTATCTTTACAACTGGGTGCATCCAGAATAGATTAGGGTGCATGCCCCCTAAGCTTCATTACATTCACCAGACTACTCATGGTGATCAGGTGGATGGAATGAAGATTCAAGTGATACTATTGATGTAAAAGGACCATTTAGGGATGATGATTGACTTGGAGCTATGCTTGGACTGGGGAATGAAAGTTGGTCAATGGTGACAATCTTGCCTTCATGCGGGGAATGCATCACTTAGAAGAGTGTTGAAACAATAGCTTCCATGTTATGAACGTAGTCACACCCAAGAAGTAAATTGTAATATAATGGTCCTGAGACTATCATCACGTTCAGATGAACGTTTTTCCTTCTCAAAGTGATTGGTAACTTAGGAAGGATCCCTAACGGTCAACTGGTTCCTTTGTTAAAGCCTAACAGATTCTGTGTAACAGGCATAAGCGATGGCAATCCAAGCGCTTTCCAAGCATTTGAGGAAAGATAATCACTGATACCCCTTCATCTATAATAGTGCTAGACACGATCATTTTACAAATTTGTACTATAATTTGGAAAGGTACATAAGAAGGAAGGCGGGATCTTACTAGTTGATTCCAATCAAAGGAAGTGACTAGACTATTTGGAGGGGGTACCAAAAAAATGGGAGAATTAACCCCTTGAGTTATGAGAGCTAGAGGGTTTTCCTCTTGTCTAGATGGAATAGGAAAATTGCCCCCAAGTTCATTCGAATCTGAAGTAGCGAAAAGAATTTGTACGGTATCATTCTCACTCTCTTCAGGAAGGGTACGATTATTTGAAGGTGAACTTGGGTAAACTGTCACCTCAACCTATTGACTTTGGTCCGGTATAGACTCATAAGATTCACTTTGAGAGAGAGTGGTTTCGACTGATAGTTGATTTAATTCAGTCGGTTTTTCAACTAGCAAAGGACTTGGGGAGAGTTTCCTGTAGCTAGATGGAATTCACTCCGGTGAAGCAGGACGATTATACAAAACTCTTTTGGCTTCATCCAAAAAGGGACAAAGGTGAAGGGCATGGTTTGCTTCACATAACCTACATGGAAACCTAATGTTTCTTCTCTGTCCATGAACTTTACTATCACTAGTTGAAGGTGTGTTACCAACATGATCTCCAGAAGTTGATGACACTAGATGTTGTGAACGGGGAAACGATTCTTTCAAGATCTGAGGAAAGCAAGGACAGTCTCGATAAAAAGGTCACCTGCACAAATTATGCATGGAAATTTGGCTTTTGGAAGCTTAATGTGCGGATTTTCACCAGATGATGCATTTAGAGCAATGGTTGCTTGGTTTCCCCTTGCTGAATTGGCTTCTTCTTCTTATCCTTCCCTTTCTTCTTCTTCTCAGCCACTTGGTTACTATAATCACTACTTTCACCAAGTGAAGAGGAATAAGGGAGGGAGAAACAAATGAAGAAGAAGGCAAAGGATCAACTGGAGGTTGATTCAATTGTAGAGGAATCACGGCATTTTGAACCAAAAAGGTTGAAAATAGCCACACCGGAAAGCCAATGGTTATTCCCGGAAGGGACAATGTAGCCATATACGGAGCACCAATATTTCATCAAGAAGAAAAAGGACTAGGATTCCCCGCAAAAGGGATTCCTTGATTGGTGGATCCCAGATTTGTTTCCCTATATATCAACCCAAGATTAACTAAGGAATAGGGATGTTATTCTGAATTCAATTAATTTTAATGACGCTTTGACACAAATTTGCTTTTTTAGTTTTTAAGAGTCGAGAAAAAGCTAAAGATGACTCTAGTCTCCTTCGATTTTTAATGAGCCTGAAGTGACAAGTGCTTAGATGGACCTTTTCTTTTAAAAAGTCGAAAAGGAATGAAAGTGACTACTTTGGAAAATCTAGACAAAGAGATTACCAAACCAATCGGAAAACTGCAATATACACCTTGGTAATAAATTAAAGAGAAATTACCAAGGACTTATGTATGGCAGCCAATCTTCTTGAATGTTGTGTTCAGTGCATTGTGATCAATAAGGCAACAGACTCGGATTCCTATGGATAAAGGATTTAAGCCTATTGTGGTATCCCAATATACACGTGATGGTACGGGGAGCACAAGTCTGTGCTAGTACTTGTCATATCAAGCAGGAGGAATCACCCAACCTTCAATGAAAACGATAGTTACTAGTTTTTATGACGCTGGAACACGTCTCTAGCTTAGACCTCTAGATGTGTTGTGTTAAGTTCCAAAGCGTTGTTAGGTTCATTTAAATTTATTTTAGATTTGATCTTGCTTAATGTTTCCCTTTCAATGGTTCACCATGTGATGTTGATTTGAAATTCCTAAAATGCAATCTACAATGGTAAACAATCTTTGTTTATTTTTAGAGAAAATCCTAGCTACTAGGGAAAGAAGATTACACTTCTTTCAAACAAAGAGAAAAGAGCACACACTAGTGCATTTTCCTAAAGCATTTTCCACACACAAACTAAATGCAAATGCAAATGCATGTATTTGTTTTTCGTTCTCCTTAACATAAAAAATGCCAAAAAGGAAAACTAAATGTAGCAAAGATCTAAAATATTTCTTTCAAAATGACATTTTTGACAATTTCTTCTTCAAAAGAGAAAGGAAGACTAAACGACACTTTTCAATTTCGAACAAACATGCTTTTGACACTTCCAATATAAACAAATCAGACCAAATACATGAAGAAAAGTTCAATCGATCATCAAGGGAAGGAAGAATCCACGACACTTCTCTTTTTGACATAAAACGACAATTACGACATTTTTTGTACCAAAACGACAGATCTATTTAAGCAAATTTTTGACAATGGATTGTAAATGATGAAAAAATACATAAAAACATTCACTAATCCTAATCTAATGGAGGCTGATCTATGTGATGCAAGTAGGCTTCAGTAAGGATCCACTGTTTATAAGCAGTAAAACAACTAAACAAAACTGAAAATAAGGTCAAAAACCCCCAATTTCTAGAATGGAAATAGATTCATTCAGTCATCGCACCTGGGCTTCACAAAAACAGGGATGCATCACACTTTACACACTCAGGAGGTGCGATGCATATTGAGTTACAGTGATAGACAGTGCGATGGGCCAGGGAGCGCAACTAAAATGGGTTTTGGCTCAGATGTGCAGTTGTTTTCAGTGAGTTAGGCTGAGCTTTGATGGACAGTAAAGAGAAAAGTATATAGGAATGTATTGAGAGGTTACCGAGCTACCAAAAGGGCATCTAGAATGCTTGTATGTCAAATGTTTAATTCATAAACTAAACCAGAGATTGACTAAAGCAACATTCCTCTACTATGCAGTTGCAAAGAAAGAGTAGTTCGAAGGCTACCTAGCTGACCTTAGGCTCTGTCTATAGTTTATAAAACAAACAATAATAACAAAAAAACATCTATTCACTCCCCAGTGGAGTTTCCAATTTGTTTCTGGGAAAACTAGTGTCTTGTTAAATGACTAGCCCTCTAGGTTTGGCAGCTACCCTAGAAGCAACAATTTAAAGCAATTCAACATTTTCTTCTATGTGTAACAGATAAGAGAAAGAAAATGGAACCAACCTAGAACTTCCGCTTAATCCTTTGCTTGATCTCTCTCCCCCTTGACAGAGCTTGCAACTCCTCCCTTACTTAGCCCGCTTGGAGAGTACCTGTAGAAACACAACAATAAAGAATCGTCAAAGCATCTTGATCTATTACAACATAAACATTACAGAATCAGATATATAATGGACAAATGATAGCATTCACAAATGATAACATTCACAAATGATAACATTCAGAATTGCACAATCATATGGAAGAAATCTTGAAGAACTTTATTAAATAGAAGGGAGAATCAAAACCCAGTTGTCTGATCTAGCATCATCCTCCCAGCATCAATCCCTCTTCACCTCATGAAATAGCAAGATCACACCAACAATACAATTCTCTTTCCTCAATTACAAATTATCAGCGCTTCCTTGCAATTCACAAAATTCCAGCCTCTAGATCTCTTAGATCAGGGATCCATTTATAGATGTGTGCAAGGGTGTGAGTCATCTCTGGGTTTTGATTAGTGCCATTCCACTTATTACAATTGGTTCCACTTGGATATTTCTTGGATCTCTTACTCATCCCTGGGTGAATTCAGAGAGGCGAGTGTCATAGGAGAAGTTTCTAGAAGATTCCATGAGCAACCACCTAGCAAACTGTCTCGGACATTTTTCCATCCTCGCCCTTCGCACCCTATAGAAGGCCTAATAAGTATGCATCACACATGGGCAGTATACCACTCATTATGCATCACACCTAGCTAGTGGAACAGTCAGTGTGGTTTAGTTTAGGCCATTTCTGGATGGTTTCTCAGGTGGAACTTTTGGGGAATGATGTAAACAAATGACTATGTTCTTTTAGGGTATGAAACAAATCTTGTAGGGGTTGATGAGCCCTAGTTTAGTGACATATAAGCTTGGGGTTGAAGTGCCCGAATATGTCTATAACAGCCATGTTGTGCAAGTAAAACTCAGCCATTTTGGCCCTACCCTCTAGTGCACTTTGATCACAAAGATCAATTAACTGTCTGCAGCCCTGAAATGGCATTGTGCCCATTTATGCTAGTGTTTTAATATGAAATTGAATCCATTGTTCTCTGAGGTAAGGAGCATATGATTTAGCTGGAATCCTACATTGGATGGCCTCCAAGGAGAGGTTGGCCATATATGCTGGTTGGTTTTCCTTTTCTTGCAGTTGTCCTCTCTATTTGTCTTATCTTCTTCATTTTGTTTTTCTTCCTCATCTCCATCAGTTTGTGTATCTTCTTCTTCTTGTTTTGCCTCCTTCTCATTGACAGAAGGAATAACATCATAGGTGAGGGCTTTGATGTCATCCTCTACTGGTAAGTCTCTGAAGATTGACCATGTTATAGGGATCCTGAGGGTTTGGAGGGCATCCTTAATGAGGATCTTGATCAACCCATGGTGAGCCAACTGTTGGGCATTCCATTCCTATACTTTGCTAATGGAGTCTATGAGTGATTGCATCAAGAAATAGGGTATGCTGAGTCCTTGGTGAACTGGTGTTTCTACTCCAAGTCTTAACTCTTCTAGCATTCTCAAATGGTTGCCATAACAATTCTGTATCTATGGACTCTTGCATTCTCTTTTGACTTATTAAAGAATTTCCTTTTTGCCACCTTTTCATTTATAAACCAACTACCTCTTAACCTTCACAACTTTTGATCAAATGATGCATATGAGTGAGAGAGTGGGATACTTACCTTTGGTCTTGATGCCATGTTGTAGTTGTCAAAGATTTGAGGTGTTGTGTTTTCTATTTGCTGCATGGACATTATTCTTCCTCCTCTATTGTCTGTTGATGGTTCCTTGGCTTTTGGAGGTGTCTGTGACTGGAGATCTGATGTTGCTGCTACTATGTAGCTCCTAGATTAACACCTGGGTAATGTTTCATGTCTCCCTTAGAATTTCTTGATCATATTGCTAGATGGTGCTGTGAGGATGTTGTAATGAATGGACAAAGGGAGTAGGAGTGTGTGTGGATGCAAGGATGATGGTAATGGATGAGGTGAGGGATTAGATCATGTCTAGAATGAATTTTAGAGACCTAACCAATCTACCATTCAGGGGATCTTGTAGAAAACACAATCTTCACCTGAATTGAAGTAATGAAGTGAAAAACAATGGAGTTGATGGAGGGTTGCATGGTAAGGAGTGGAGGAGATGCATATATGTGAGGCAGGGTTCCCTTTGGATCTTCTCTTTACTCCTTGATTGTCTTTCTCACCCACATACAAATAATAATTAGGTCTTTTTTTTATTATTATATATAGATCTACTTTTTAAAAAAACCTAGGTTGGCTCAGAGAGGTTTTCACCCTAGATATCTGCCCTGAGTGCCTCAAGGAAGGTTTTCACCCAGGGATCTTCTTACTCTTTTTCATTTTTTCTCATCCTTGGGCCACCTCACAAGGTTTTCAACACAAATATGGGACTCAGGCACCTCATGGAGGTTTTCACCTGAATCCTTATTCTTTTTTCTCTTTTTTAGTGCCTTGATGAGGAAGGAGCTGGAACTTGCTCCACCATCATCACTGTCTTATTGATATTGTCAATGAAATATTTTTTTGGTAAAGGCCTCTTGTACATTTTCAATTGGTGTCCATTAACAAGCAATGGAATGGATTCTTCATGTATAGTTCATTTTGCACTGAACCATTATCATGGCATCTTTCCACCACATAATGTTTGAGCCAACTTGTCCTTAGCTAGCCCTTGAAGTCTTTATACCTAGAATCATATAACAATGCCCAGTCTCCCTCTTGAAACTACTTCTCCTTAATATGTTTGTCATGCCAAATCTTCCTCTGAAGCTGAACTATCTTTGTATGTAGGAGGGCCTGCATTATGAATTCATCCAAGCCATTAAAATGTAACATTATTTCTTTCTGTGCATGACTAAGATCCAAATATAGTTGGGCTACCATCCTCAATGTGTTATATTCAAACTCAATGGATAGCAAAACCTTTTTCCCATAGACTGACTCATAGGGTTTAAATCTAGTGGTGGTCTTCCATGTTGTATTATAGGCCCAAGTGGCCTCAACTAGTCTCTCTACCTAATCCTTCCTGTTGCTGCTCACTACCTTGGTTAATATGTTCTCTAGTGCCTTGTTGGGCACCTCCACTTGCCCATTAGCTTGTGTATGATAAGGAGTGGAGGTCCTATGCTTGATTTTGTGATGGCTGAGCAGTTCTTAAATCATGCTGGAGGTAAACTGGCTGCCTTGGTATGTGATTAGCTCTCTAGGGTACCAAAATTTGTAGAATACATTCTCCCTTAGAAACTCAACCACCTTCTCTTCTATTGCTGCCTTAATTACCTTGGTTTCAACCCACTTAGTCAAATAATCAGTGCACACAATGGTGTGTTGTTTTTTCTTTGAAGGAGGATTGATAGGCCCAATGAAGTCCATGCCCCACTCATCAAATGGCTCGAAAATCACTTGAGGTTGTAGGGGAAATTCATCTCTTCGAGTAGGCTTTCCCATCCTTTGGCAACGATCACACTGACTAATTTACTTTTTCACATCCTAATGAAGAGTAGGCCAATAATAGCCTGCTTGCAACACTTTGAATGTTGTCCTCTTTGCTGCAAAGTGACCTCCACAAGGCCCATCATGACAGGTCAAAAGGATGTCAAAGACTTCCTCTTCCCTTACACACCTTCTCAAGATTTGGTATGGGCCATGTTTGAATAGATTTCCCTCAATCCAGGTGAAGGGGGTGCTTTTCTTAACTATCTTGCTCTTTTCTTTGGAGGGCAAGTTTGGTGGGAGATGTGCTGATAAGAAGTAGTTTGCTATATCATCAAACCATGGGGAGAGAACTGAAATAGAAAACAGATGCTCATCTGGTAACTGGTCATCCACCATTCCTTCTTCACGTGTAGGCAAATTCATTCGAGATAGAAAGTCAACAACAACATTTTCTTACCAAGCTTATAAAAAATAGTTAGGTCAAACTGATGTAATAAAAGCAACCATCTTATAATTCTAGCATTCACATCTGGTTTGTTCATTAAATATTTGATTGCAGCATGATCAGTATGCACAAATATTTGATAGCCTATAATGTAATGCCTAAATTTGTTTAATGAATGCACAACAACCATGAGTTCCTATTTGGTCACAGTATAATTTAGCTCAGCCTTTGACAGGTTCTTACTGATAAAATAGATGGCATAGGGCAATTTCTCCTCTTCCTGACCTAAGGCTGCTCCTATGGCTTTGTGTGAGGTATCAGCATGAATATGAAAAGGGAGGGCCCAGTTTAGGCCTTTAAGGATTGGTGCAGTGTTCAACTTACCCTTTAGAATGTCTGAGGCCACTTGACAGCTCTTTGACCATATAAACTTAGAATCTTTGGCCAACAACCCAAACAAAGGAGAGGCCAACTTGCTAAAGTCATTTATGAACCTTTAGTAATATCGAGCTAACCCTTAGAAACTCCTGAAATCTCTTTGCTTTTGTGGAGGTGGGACCCTTTGGATGATTGCTATTTTGTGTGAGTCCATTGCAGTCCTTGCTGAGATATTGAATGACCTAGAACAATCCCTTTAGTCATTAAGAATTCACATTTTTCTGGACTGAGAGACAAATTCATTTCAATGCATTTGTGTAATACGTTGCCTAGGTTAGTTAGGGCTTCTTGGAAATTACAACCATAAGGTGTAAAATCAGCCATATAGATTTCCACAACATCATGTACTAATTCAACAAAAATACTCAAGATTACTTTCTCGAAAGTGGTAGGATCATTGCATAGGCAAAAAGGAAGGACCCTGTAGGCAAAAGTACCCCAAGGATAGGTGAATGTGGTATTATCCTGGTCTTCTAGGCAGATTTGGATTTGGTTTTACCCACTGAATCCATCTAGGAAGGAAAAAAACTTCTTCCTTTCCAGGCCATCTAGCACTTGGTCAATGAAGGGTAGGGGAAAATGATCCTTCTGTGTGGGTTTGTTCAACTCCCTGTAATCTACAAAAATCCTCCACTTACCATTTTTCTTGGGAACTAACACTAAATGAGAAACCCACTCACTGTCTGAGATAGGGTAAATGAATCCTGCATCTAGCAGTTTTTGCAGTTCTTCTTCGACTATGTCTTTAAGAGCTGGATTCATCCTCCTTTGTGGTTGCCTGGCTGGATCACAACCTTCTTTTATGTATATGTGGTGAGTACACACTGAGGGGTGTACTCCCTTCATTCCTTATAACTCCAAGCGAAGGCTTCTAGGTTTTCTCTCAACATGTTGCATAACTTTTCCTCTTCTAAAGCAGAAAGAGATGGATTAGTTTTCAAAGTTTTCTCTGGGCCAAATTCCATGGTTTTGACATAGATTGGGTTGGAATTGGCCAAGCATAAGTCAATTGGATGATTGTTCTAGGTTTCCCTTGCTTCTTCTTCTAATGGTAGTGAACTAGGAGTTGGACTTTGGAGCAGGTGTTCAATTAAGTCAACCTCATCTTGCTGTCCTCCTCCTATGGTTGCTTCCAAAACATAAAGTTGGGCAAAATAAACCTTATCTTCTTCCTCCTCCTCCAACCATAAAGGTAAATCATGCTCTATAGAAGGTTGGGCAAGAGGGTATAGGACTAATTTTTTGGACATATGCCCATTCTTGATGGTCATATTCCTAGCTCTACAACTAATGTAAGCATCAGCTGTGGCCAACCATGGCTTCCCAAGGATGAGAGGGTGACTAGTAAGATTATCCTTAGGCTGGAGAACTAGGAAATCTACAGGGTACTCCCAAGAGCCAATGGAGACCATAACATCCTCCACAATTCCCTCAGGGGTCACTACGGAATGGTCTGCAAGTTGCAGAACTGTTGTGGTCTTCCTCAATGACCCTTGGAGGTTGAGCTTGAGCATGGTGTCCTTGGTCATCATGTTAATGGCAGCCCCAAGGTCAATCAGAGTGTGTGGGACAATGTTTCCATTGTTGTGCACATCTACTATAGGGCTTCCAGGGTCCAAATATTTTGGACATATTACCTGCGCCAGCATTAAGTCAAAAAACTGCCCAATGACATTAATGGTAGGGGAATCCCTTTTTCTTCTTCCTGGATGCTTGAAGCACTTCTCCTTAATCAACTTATTGTAAATGAGAACATCTTTGATTGCCTAGAGAAGGGGGGTCTTTAAACATATATTTTTCAATTCTCCTAGGAGTTCAGTTTCTTCTGGGGTAGGTTGGAATGGTTGGGTTAATCTCTCAGGAAAGGGTGGATTTACTTTAAGGTTTCTTTCCTCTATTTCTTCCTCAACCTCCCTATGTGGAGAGGGAGGTTGGTTGTCTGGGAGAATTCTCCCAGATCTTAGGTTAATCTCCTAGATTTCTACAGCATAAGCTAGGTATGATGTCTCTCCACTGTATACTTGTTGAGCCTGGCTATTATTTGGGTTTAGATTTGGTTGGGCAAGCATTTGGGGTTGCTTAGGTGGATCAAAGTGCAGGAGTTGTGGTTGGGTAGGTGGTGGAGGCAATAAGGCTGGAACATTGTTGAATTGGGGCCTCCACCCCTGGAGTGGTGTATTCCATTGAGGTTGTGTCTGAACATAACCTTGAAATCACTGGCTGGATGGTTTGGAATGATACTAAGATGCATAGGACCAAGGAGGGTGTGTAGACCAGGAAGGATGAGTAGGGGTTCCCCAAGAGGGTATAGTTGTGGTTTGGTTGGGGTTGTAATATGCATGGGATGACCCTTGCATTACCTACTAGTATGGTCTAGGCCCAGGAGGTCTCCTTTGGTTGATGTAGCAAAGCTGCTCAGTGACCCCTTCAGCTCCTTGATATATAGCTTTGAGTCCAAGTAAAGAAAGGCACTTGTCTGTGGAGTGGTTTTCTTCACAGAGTGAGCAAAGCTTAATATAGTTCAATGGAAATTCATTCCTAGGATGCCTCCTAGTGCACCTAGGACAAAAGATGGCCAAGACTCTCTCTGCTTCCTCTTGCTTCCTTTTGATGTTCATGGTGTCCAATGTCAAGGCACAGGTTTGCAGCATATCACTTTTGAAATATTCCAGCATATTTCCAATTTCACCCTTGATGGATAAGTTGGAGGATGACGTACTGGCCAAGGTTGACTACCCCTACCCTTCTTCCTGGCTTCCCTAGAATGGTTTCTAAAGATAATATTAATATCCTCATAGGGTAATTGGTAGATATCTCCTCCTATTATCATATGTGAGGTATCCAGAAGATCCTCCCTTACTCCTCTAAGTAGGACCAACTTTAGTGACTCAGGGTCAAGTGTACACCTGGCCCTTTTGTAACTGAGCTGGAATATTTCTTCATAGTCTTCTAGGGATTCATCTTGGCCTATGGTAATCCTAAAAATCTCCTCTTTAGTATCCTTTGACCTACAATAGTCCCTATATTTGTTGTTAAAATTCTGCTGCATCTAAGCCCAAGTTGTGATGCTATCTCTAGGTAAACCCATAAACCAATGCAATGCTGCATCCTTGAGGGTAGATGGAAACCGTTTTAACTTTTGCTCATCATCTGTATAGTCATAGGTTTGGCATATAACAACAAACTCAAATAGGAAAGTGTCAGGGTCCTTTGTGGTCAGGCCATGGAAATGAGGTAGAGCAGAGGGGCTTATATTCTTCATCTTAGTGTCCCCATTGGTCTCCCTGATGGGGAAGGCAATCTCAATTCTCTCTCTATTTCCTCTATCATTTAGGTTTTCAGCCATTGGTTCAGTAGGAATCGGTTCTTCCTCTTCTTCTTCCCCTGTAGGTTCTTCAAATATGTAAGGTTCCCACCTAAAGGTTCTTCCAAATCACAGTCACCAAAGAAGAGAGAAGGTTGACTGTTGGATGCAGTTGGGGTATTTGACAAGAATTTCCCTGAATTGTCCCTATTCCTATGAGGCATGAAAGGAAATGTTTCTGGGTTGTTCTTTATAAGATTTTGTTTAAAGCTAGAAAGTACTTGTAGAATGGAAAGGAAAGTAGATAATGACAAATGAAAGAAAGGAAGCTAGATTACTTTTGTAGAAATAAACTAATGGAGGAAAATTGAAGACTAGAAGTAGAAGAAAAGAAAGTTGGAGACTAGAAATAGAAGAAAGCAGTAATCACATTCTACTTAGACACCTTCTCGGCAACGGCACCAAAAAGTGATGAGCCTAGGTATTGCAACAAGAATGTTGCAACTCCCAGGGCTACTAGCTTTACTTATCAACCCGGGGTTCATACAAACTTGGAGGTGATAGTGCTATATGCATAAGTAAAAGTGAAGGTATTGCCTGTTTCACTGCTCATCTGGAAAGAGACCCCAGGGGTTCCAAGCCAAACTTCTATAGGGTTAGAAGAAGCTTAATTCTTTGATAGAAGAAGACAAAATCTATTCTAAGAGAGAGCTACTCTATTGCATTAATGAAGAAAACAACATGTAATGCTAGACCATACCATAACCTAATTAACCAATTAAACAACTATGATAAGCAGAAGTGCTAAAACAATCACTAACCTAATGCTGCTAGCTAATTTGCAGAGGTAAGGAGCATTAAACTATACTAAGGTGTAAGAGAAGGAAACTTAAGATAAATTAGTTTTCAAGCGGAAGAGAAATCGGAGGTCGAAATCAATGAAAGGAGGATGTAAGGACACAGTAGCGCATAGGGACCATTGGATTGATCAACAAACAGAAGATGGATGGTGGAGATCTTATCGCAGGGGCTTAAGTGAATAAATGGATGAAAAAGTTTAATGAGGCAGATGAACGACAAAGATCTTATCGTGAATAATTAAGTCAAGAGATGTGTGGATAGGGTAATGAAACATATGAACGGCGAAGATCTTATCGTGAGGGCTTAAGTGACTAGATGAATGAACAAGGTGAATGCACAGGATGAATGGCTGAGGTCTTATCGTGGTAGTTAATTCAAGAGATGGATGGACAGGGTAGCGAAGAAGATGACCGACGAAGATCTTATCATGCGGATTAAGTCAAGAGATGGATGGACAAGATTAATTGAAGGATGGATGACAAAGATTGTATCGCGGGAAAAAGAAATGTGTGGAAATGATGGAGCGGGTTTCTAAGTTGGTAAGTAGTTTCTCGTGCACCCTCAAGGTCGTAAGTGAACTTCTAAAATTTCATGTGATTAGCCTTACTACGCGACACGTAGCACGAGAAAACCACTTTTCTCATCTGGTCTCAGGTGAATAACAGTCGTGAAATAATTCGCGTGAGATTACACGATAATTGTTGGATCAGGCAGGGCTGATCAATGGTGGAGATTGGCCAAGATAGTTGGTGATCGGGTGACACAATAGCCATTGGATCAGATGAGGCAAATCGATGGTGGGGGTTTAAAGCACATAAAGTGATGAGGTGACGCGATAGTTGTCATATCAAGAGATAGATCGATGATGGAGATTAAAGTGCATAAAGTAAGTGGAAGACTTCACGCGAAGTAGCAGTTGGAGAAAATAAAGAATCAGATGGTGATTGTGAAGGTTTTTTGTGGATCAGACGATGAGGAAGTGATGCATGAAGAATGTGGTGAAGAAGTTTTCAAAGGAAAATGACAAAAAAAACCAGTGAGGGTGAACAAATAACTACATCAAACAACAAACTTGATAGCTCATGCGAGAACCAGAAACTTGTGCTTTTGGGGTTGTTGAAGGGTATCTTCTTCAAGTCATGCTCCCAAAGGGAGGAGATGAGACCGAGACACCTGTGCACAACCTTATGGTGATATTTTATCCTAGCTAACCTATAAACTAAAAGAAGGTACAAATGGAAGTAAACTATAGTAAATGCAGCTACTGAAGCAAATGAATAGAAAAACCATGAATAATCTACGGTATACTGCTGTAATGAAAATGAATCTACTTAAGAAAATGAACAAAACCAGAAGTCTATGCTAGCATACATGTACAGTAAAGAGGATCTTTGGCTGCTCGGGTCGGGCCCTAACCCAAGAGATTCATCCTTTTGAGTTAACTCAAAACTAGCTTAAACAAAAATCATTCTCATTATGAAAACCATGGATTATAGAACAACTGTCACAAGTCTCTTACAGCTCAGAAATAAAGTAGACTTTTACAATGAAAGTCCAAATCCTACTGAGGTCCTAAGCCTCTCTATTTATACATCTGAAGTCTCTAATGACTTCCTTCCCATAAGGGAGGCTTGGCCTCCAACTCAAGAAAAACGGGTTTCTGTCACTTTCCCTTGCTCGACTGTCTTCTAGTCTTCAAAGTGATGGTTATTTTCACTCCGAGCTAATGGAGGAATATTCGAATGGAGGGGTAGTAAATGAGGAGGATTTACCTCCTATAATTACTCTCCCTTGTCCCATTGGATTTTTTACCAAGGTATTTGCCATAGTTCCTTGCTTTTACCCTTTATTCCTACATTTTTCTTTGCTTTTATCCTTTATTCCTGCATTACATGCACATTAGACCACAAAGAAAAATATCCAATTCTAACTCATCTCATAAACAAAATATAATCAAAAGTATGCAATAAGGTGTGAGAATAGTTGGTTTGACTAAGCTAGGAGGTGAATTAAGGCCAATTAAGGCCCATATAATTACCCAATGATGAGGCTCATCAGTTACCTTCTTGATTTCCTTTTTAGCCTAGGAGATTGTAAGGACTAACAAAATTATTTTCAAGATTTTCTTAACCAACAGGTGAGAGTGAGAAGGTCAAATACAAATTCTTCTCTTAAACTTTGTTTTGAATTTTGCTTCCTTTATGAGGCCTAATTAACCATAAAAACAACCTATCATGTCTATTTATTCATGATTACATCATCTAAACCTCTAACTACTGAATTTACATCATGAGTTTGACTTTGACCAAGTCAAACTAAAAACATAAGAAATTACATAGTGAAATTTTAAATAAAAAAAACTAAGAAATTTGCAGAAGCACAGCTCCAATTTTGAGGCCATTTTTAAGTGCCTTCCTAAAGTCCAAATTGATATCTGAGAGAAGGGTCAACTAGCCTTGTCTATCTAGTTTCCAGAACACCTTGAATTTTTGAATATTATCCATGGGAAGGCCTTCAAAAACGCATGCTTCATGGTGTCTCCAAAAGCATAGTGCCTATAAAAAAGAGTGGCAGAATGATGATTTTTTACCTCTTTTTCTCCTTTTTCTCAAAATCATAGCCCTGTCTAAGAAATATGATGAATTGGGTTTTTATAGGAGGTCATTAGCTTTCCAAAAATGTAAACCACTTTTCATTTGGAGCAATGAGGAAAAACCGCAGTGCGCTTTTGTGACTAGCCTAGTTTCTGAATTTGGCACCAAAATTCTCAGAAAACCAAAAATTTTCAGAAAACCTTCAAAATTGGTCATGAAGTGTAATATGAGGTATGTTATTCTCTCATGGATTCTTCAGAAATCATCTCCAATTTATCTCTCTCATTTTTTTCCTTTAGGGTTTCCTTTAGCTTGTTTTTCAACAACTTGAGCTTGATGTTGCAAATCATATTTCTGGTCTGATAATGGTGGGCCATGTGCCTCAATAGATGATTATCCCTATTGGCTTTGTCAAGAATCTTTTCTAAGTGGTCATTTACCTTAATTATCCAATACTCTCTATCTTCATTTATCTCCAATGCAATTCTCTCTTCCATATCTAAGTCTTCATCTAGCAAGTTATGCTCTTTCTCTTCCTTCAATGCTCTTTTGAGTCCCTTGGTTCTTGGATTCTTTTTCCCAAATTGCTTTTCATGTTCCTGATGAGCCTCATCATTGGGTAATTATATGGGCCTTAATTCACCTCCTAGCTTATTCAAATCAACTTTTCTCACAACTTATTACATGTTTTTTATTATATTTTTTTATGAGATGAGTTAGAGTTGGATATGATGCCTAGTGGACTAATATGCATTGAATGCAAGATTGAAGGAGAAAATCAAGGAATTTTTGCAAATATTAAGGTTAAAACTCGAATGGGACAAGGGAGAGGAATTTTATGAGGTAAATCCTCCTCATTTACTTCTCCCCCATTCGAATATTCCTCCATCCATCACACCAACTTAGAGTGCAAGCAGACAAGCCATGAGGATTAGAAGGCAACTGAGCAAGTGAGAGATAAAGAGCTAGTTTATCTCGAGTTCAAGACCCGAGCCTCCCTAATTTGAAGGAATTCATTGGAGACTTCAGTTGTATAAGTAGAGAGGCCTAGAGCCTCATTATGATTCGATTTTTTGTTGAAAAATTCTAAGCTATTTTCGAGCTCCAGACTTGTGAAAGTTTTATTGATGTAATTTTATGTTTTGGTAACAAGAATGAGTTTTGTTTTGAGCCAACACTGAGTTAACTCAGAGGGCTAAAGCTCTTGGGTTAGGGCCCAACCCTAGCATCTAAGGTTCCTCTTTCTTGTATTTGCATGTTTAGATTAGTCTCATAGCTTCATTGTTAATTTGCTTTTAGATGTGTTTTCATTGCAAGTAGTGTATATTGGATTGCTTGTTTATTAGTTTGCTTCCATTTGTGACTTACTTCAGTAGAAAGTTAGAAGGCATAAAAGGACTACCACAAGGTTGTCAATGGGTGTCTTGGCCTCATTTCCTACCTTTGGGTTCATGATTTGAGGAAGGGACTCTTGTGTAGCCCCAAAAACACATATTTTTATTTCTTGCATAAGCTTTAGAGTTTACTCTATTTAAGTTAGCATTTGATAAGTTTTGAAAAGTAGGATTCCATTGCCATATCTTATGTCTTCACTCTTGCAGTATATCTCATCCATACTTTCATTCCCTTCAACAACTTTTCTCATGCATCATGTAGGCAGTTAGTTCATTAATTCTGCTTTTCTAGTTTATGAGAATGCTTCTTGTTTAAATAACTTTTCCGGAATTATACATGTTTAATGTAAAGAGGGTGCTTTAGGAAGAGACAAAGACTTCATAGCAAGCAACCACCTTCCACTCCATCCGCCATAGTCATTGTTTGTTTTCACCATTCCCTTCACTAGTTTTCATCATCTTCCATAGAAATTCTTCCAAGCATATTGAGTGAATCCAACCATCCTCTATCTTTGTTGTTGACTTCTAACTGATCATAGACATTTCCTCACTTCATTCCACCCATCTACCACCTTTCCTAAGCCTTCCATCATCTCCAACACCTTTCATTTGTCTCTCAGTTGTATCCTGTAGGTTTACAGGAAATCCTGTAGTTTTCTAGTACATCCTGTAGGTTTTCCTGAAATGGCTTGCTTTGAGGCCGAATTGAGGGAAAACCTCTAGGAAGTCACCAAAATCCTCCAAAGGGTCTCCCAAACCATCCAACCATCTCCCAACCCTTCCAGACATCCTCCAACATCCTTAATTCACCTGCCACATCACCAAAATAAATTAGTTTGCATACTTGATTTTGCATGTAAAGAAAAAAAGACAAAAATAGATTTATTTCAGTCCCTTTACTTGCACATTAGTGATATTTGATGCTTCTTACTTCCATGCTTATATAGTAGCATTTGGTTCATGTTAATTTAGCATTATTGTAAAGCATAGTTTCTTGGCAGCTAATTAGGAAATGGTGTGATTTAGCATTGAATTTCGGTATTTTCCATTATTGCAGTAGAGTAGATCTCCCTCATAGTAGATTTCCCTTTTTTCCATCAAGAAACCAAGCTTCTTCTGACTCCATAGAAGTTTGGCTTGAAAAGCCTAGTGGTCTCTCACTAGATGAATCGTGATAAAAGGCAGAACCATCACTTTTACTCGTGTATACAACATTGTCACCTCCAAGTTTGTACGAACCTCGGGTTGACAAAATAAAGTTAGTGGCCTAGGAGTTGCAACATTCTTGCTGCAATACTGGTGCTAATCACTTTTTGGTGTCGTTGCCGGGGAGGTGTCTGAGTAATATGTGAATACTGCTTCTTTCTTCACTTGTCTCTAATATTTTGCCATTAGTTTATTTTTGCAAAAGTAATTTAGTTGCTTCCTTTTTCATTCTACATTTTCTACTTTCCTTTCCATTTTGCAAGCAAGATTTCAATTCAGCAAGTAGTTTTTCAGTCAGTCAATAGTTTTCATTTAATTATCAATTTCAATTCTGCAAAGTACTTTCCAATTTTGAAAAAAAAAACACAAAACCAACCCAAAAAAAAACATTTCCTTTCATGCCTCGTAGGAATAGGGATAACTTAGGGAAATTTTTGCCAAATACCCCCACTGCATCAAAAAGTGAACCTTCCCTCTTCTTCGGTGGCTGTGAATTGGAGGAACCCTTAAGTGAGAAACCTGGCATATTTTAAGAACCTATAAGGGAAGAAGAAGAAGAAGAAGAACCCATTCCTACTGAACCAATGGCTGAAAATAGAAATGACAGAGGGAATAGAGAGAGAGTTGAGGGTGCCTTCCCCATATGGGAAACCAATGAGGACACTAAGATGAAAAATATAAGCCCCTCTGCCCTACCTCATTTCCATGGCTTAACCATAGAATACCTTGACACTTTCCTATTTAAGTTTTTTGTTATATGTTGAACCTATGACTATACAGATGATGATCAGAAGTTAAAACTATTGCCATCTACCCTCAAGGATGCAACATTACGCTAGTTCATGGGTTTACCTGGGGATATCATCACAACTTGGGCTCAGATGCAGCAAACCTTTAACAACAAGTATCGAAACTACTATCAGTCAAAGGATACTAAAGAGGAAATTTTTAAGATGACTGTAGGCAATGATGAATCCCTAGAGGATTACAAAGAAAGATTCCATCTTAGTTACAAAAGGGCCAAGTGCAGACTTGACCTTGGGTCACTAAAGTTGGTCCTACTTAGGGGAGTAAGGGAAGATCTTTTGGATACCCTACACTTGTTAGCAGGAGAAGATGTCTACCAATTACCCTATGAGGATATCAAGACTGTCTTTAGAAACCATTCTAGGGCAGCTAGGAAAAAGGGTAGGGGTAGTCAACCTATGGTCAATACATCCTCTTCCAACTCATCCATCAAGGGTGAAATTGGAAACCTGTTGGAAGATTTCAAAAGTGAGATGCTACAAACCCTTGCCTTGCAAATGGGCACTATGCACATTAAGAGAAAGTAGAAGGAAGCAGAGAGAGCCTTGGCCATTTTTTGTCCTAGATGCACCAAGGGGCACCCTAGTAATGAATGTCCATTGAATTCTATTGAAATTTGTTCAGTATATGAAGAAAACCACTCCACAGACAAGTTCCCTTCTTTTCCTGGACTCAAAGTTGTATATTAAGGAGCTGAAGGGGTCCCTGAGTAGCTATGCTACATAAACCAAAGGAGACCTCATGGGCCTAGACCATACTAGCAGGGCATGCAAGGGTCATTCCATCCATATTACAAACCCAACCAAACCATAACCATACCTTCTTGGGGTCCCCCTACTCATCCTTCCTGGTCTACACCTGCTCCTTGGTCCTTTGCATCTCAGTATCACTCCCAGCCAGCCAGCTAGTCATTTCAACCATATGCTCCACCAAAACCTTAGTCGAATGCACTGCCCCAGGGGTGGAGGCCCCAATAAAACAATGCTCCATATTTATTGCCTCCACCACCTCCCCAACCACAACTGTTACACTTTGCTTGACCCAAGAAACCCCAGATGCCTACCCAGCCAAATCCAAACCTGAACAACAGATGGGATCAACAAGTATACAATGGAGAGACATCATATCCAGCTTATGTTATGGAAATCTAGGAGATTAACCTAAGATCTGGGAGATTTCTCCCAAATAATCAACCTCCTTCTCTACCTAGGGAGGTAGGGAGATTCAGAAAGAAAGAGAGGAAAGAATTCTTAAAGTGAATCCACCCTTTCCTGAGAGATTAACCCAACCACTCCAGCCTAGAATTGAAAAATCTATGTGTAAAGATTCCCCTTCTCCAAGCAATAAAAGATGTTCCTATTGACAATAAGTTGATTAAGGAGAAGTGCTTCAAGAATCCAGGGAGGCAAAGAAGAGATGCCCCTACCATTAATGTCATTGGAAATTTGTTCGACTTAATGCTAGGGAAGGTAATCTATCCAAAGTATTTGGACCCTGGAAGCCCTGTAGTAGATGTGCACATCAATGGCACCATTGTCCCACACACTTTTATTGATCTTGGGGCTTCCATTAATGTGATGACCAAGGACACCATGCTCAAGCTCAACCTCCAAGGTTCATTGAGGAAGACCACAACAGTTCTGCAACTTGCAGACAGTTGCACATTGACCCCTAAGGGGATTGTGGAGGATGTGATGGTCTCCATTGACTCTTCGGAGTGTCCTACAAATTTCCTAGTTCTCCAGTCTAATGTTAAGCTTATTGGTTACTCTCTCATCCTTGGGAGACCCTAGTTGGCCACTGTCGATGCTTACATTAGCTCCAGAGCTGGGAATATGACCAACAAGAATGGGCATATGTCCAAGCAGTTAGTCCTATACCCTCCTACTCAGCCATCTCTAGAGCATGATTTACCTTTATGGTTGGAGGAGGAGGAAGAAGATGAAGTTTATTCCACCCAACTTTATACTTTAGGAAAAACCATGGGAGGAGGACAACAAGATGAAAATGATTTGATTGAACACCTATTGTAAAGTCCAACTCCCAGTACATTTCCATTAGAAGATGTAGTAAAGGAAACCCAGAAAAATAATGCAATTGACGTATGATTGGCCGATGCCAACCCCTTCCAAGTCAAAACCATAGAACTCGGCCCTGAGAGAACCTTGAAAATCAATACATCTCTTTCTTCTCTCCAAGAAGAGAAGTTATGCAACATGCTAAAGGAACACCTAGATGACTTCACTTGGAGTTACATAGAAATGAAGGGAGTACACCCCTCAATGTGCACTCACCACGTATACATCAAAGAAGGTTGCAAGCTAGTCTGGAAGCCCCAAAGGAGGATAAATCCAGTTCTTAAAGATATAGTCAAAGAAGAACTGCAAAACCTGCTAGATGCAAGATTCATTTATCATATCTTTGACAGTGAGTGGGTCTCTCCTTTGTTTTTAGTTCCAAAGAAAAATGGTAAATGGAGGATTTGTGTCGATTACAGGGAGTTGAAAAAAGCTACAAAGAAGGACCATTTCCCTCTACCCTTCATTGACCAAGTCCTAGATGGCCTCACAGGGAAAAAAATTTTCTCTTTCGTAGATGGATTCAAGGGGTAAAACAAAATCCAGATCAACCTGGAAGACCAGGATAAAACCACCTTCACTTATCCTTGGGGTACTTTTGCCTATAGGGTCCTTCCTTTTGGCCTATGCAATGCTCCTGCCACTTTCTAGAGAGCAGTCCTAAGTATTTTCACCGAGTTAGTCCATGATACGGTGGAAATTTATATGGATGATTTTACACCTTATGGCTGTGATTTTCAAGAGGCTCTGTCCAACCAAGGCAAAGTACTACACAAATGCATTAAAATGAACCTGTCTCTTGGTCCCAAAAAATGTGAATTCTTGATGACTGTAGGGACCATGCTAGGTCATTCAGTATCTCAGCAAGGACTGCAGGTAGACCCAAACAAAATAGCTATCATCCAAAGGGTCCCACCTCCTCAAAAGCAGAGAGATGTTAGAATTTTCCTAGGTTTAGCTAGATACTACCGAAGGTTCATAAAGGACTTCAACAATTTGGCCTCTCCTTTATTTGGTTTGTTGGCCAAGGACTCTGAGTTTATATGGTCAAAAAGCTGTCAAGATGCCTTAGACACCCTAAAGAACAAGTTAACCACCGATTCTCTGAGACCAAAATTGGGCCCTTCCTTTTCATATTCATGTTGATACCTCACACAAAGCCATAGGAGCAACCCTAGGTTAGATAGATGAAAAATTTCCTTATGCTATCTACTTTATCAGTAAGAATCTGTCAAAGCCTGAACTAAATTACATAGTGACCAGAAAGGAACTCCTGGCTATTGTGCAGTCATTGAAAAAATTTAGACATTATATTACAGGTTATCAAACATTTGTGCATATTGACCATGCTACAATCAAATATTTAATGAATAAACCTGATGTGAATGCTAGGATAATAAGATGGTTCATTTTATTACAACAATTTGATCTAACTATTGTTGATAAGCCGGGTATGGAAAATGTTATTGCAGACTTTTTGTCCAGATTAAATTTTCCTGCAGGTGAAGAAGGAATGGTTGATGACCAGTTACGAGATGAGCACTTATTTTCTATTTCAGTTCTCTCTCCATGGTTTGCTGATATAGAAAATTATTTGGTATCTACGCAGTTCCCACCGAACTTGTCCTCCAAAGAGAAAATAAAGATAGTAAGGAAGAGCACCCCCTTCACTTGAATTGGGGGCAATCTCTTCATACTTGACCCACATCAAATCTTGAGAAGGTGTGTCAGGGAGGAGGAAGTCTTTGACATCCTTCTAACATTTCATGATGGGCCTTATGGAGGTCACTTTGCAGCAAAGAGGACATCATTTAAAGTGTTACAAGCAGGCTATTGTTGGCTCACTCTTCATCAGGATGTGAAAATATATAATAGTTAGTGTGATCGGTGCCAAAGTACAGGAAGGCCTACTCCAAGAGATGAAATGCCTCTGCAACCTTAGGTTACTTTTGAACCATTTGACAAGTAGGGCATGGACTTCATTGGACCTAGACCTATTGGTTCCAAACAAAAGTAGTACATCATTGTGTGCACTAACTATCTGACTAAGTGGGTTGAAACCAAGGCAATTAAGGCAACAACATAAGAGAAGGTAGCTGCGTTCCTAAGGGAGAATGTATTTTACAAATTTGGGTGCCGTAGAGAGCTGGTCACAGACCAGGGTAGCCAGTTTACCTCCAACATGATTGAAGACTTTCTTAGCCAGCACAAGATCAAGCATGGAACCTCCACTCCCTATCATGCACAAGCTAATGGACAAGTAGAGGTGACCAATAGAGCGCTGGAGGGCATCTTGACCAAAGTGGTAAGCAACAATAGGAAGGATTGGGCTGATAGACTAGTTGAGGCCACTTGGGCTTATAATACCCTTGGAAGACCACCACTGGACTCACACCCTATGAGATGGTTTATGGGAAAAAGGCCTTGATGTCCATTTAATTTGAGTATATCACATTAAGTATGGAAGCCCAACTAGATCTAGATCTCAGTAGTGCACAAAAAGAGATATTTCTCCAATTGAATGGTTTGGATGAGTTAATAATGCAGGCCCTCCAACATATAGAGGTAATTCAACTTTAGAGGAAGATATAGCATGATAAGAACATCAAGGAAAAGCAATTTCAAGAAGGTGATTGGGCTTTGTTATATGATTCTAGGTATAAAGACTTCAAGGGAAAGTTAAGGACAAGATGGCTAGGACCTTATGTTGTAGAAATATGCCATGATAATGGTTCAATACAGATCAGAACCATAGATGAAGAGACCATTCCTTTACTTGTTAATGGACACCGACTGAAGGTTTACAAGAGACCATTGCCAAAACAAGAATTCATTGATGATATCAATAAAACAGTGATGGTAGTGGAGCAAGTTTCAGCTCCTACCTCATCAAATCACTGAGAGAAAAAAAAGAAAAAGAATAAGGACACAAGTGAAAACCTCCATGAGGCACCTAAGTTCCACTATCGGGTTTAAAACCTCTTGGGGCAGCCCAATGGTGTCAATATTAAAAAAAAGAGAGAATAAAATGATCCCTGGGTTAAAACCTCTCTTGAGGTGCCCAGGGCAAACAACTAGGATGAAAAACTCTTAGAGGCAGCCTCATTGTTTTCAAGAAAAAAAAAATTTGTGAAAATTTTTATTTTGCAGGTCAGCAAGAAGGACGATTAGAGTAAAAATAGGATCACTAAGAGATACATTTCACTCACATTTTATTTTTCCACTCATTTTCATTCACCATTCTACCATTTCTCTCATTTTTTCCACTCCTTTCCTTCAGTTTACAAGGGGAATTTGTTTTCTACAGGATCCCTTATAAACCTATAGGATCCCATGAAAACTTATAGGATGATCCTATAGGAATCATAGTGACCAAGAAGTCCTACAGGAAGCAACCCTAAAGGAAAACATGACCTGCTATGTCAATAAAATAGCACCCCTACATCATCATTCCATGACCATACCTATGTCCACCTTCAGCACCCCTGCATTCACCCTTTAAAAAATATATATCAATTTCAAAAACAAAATTCACAATCTTTGAAAAGGAAGGAAATAGAGAGCAATAGGGAGCATCACCTGAGTATTCCTCATCCTCCACATTCCCTAGTCTCCCTCTCCATCCATGTAACCATCCTCAAACTCCCAGCAGAAGGCATGATTAAGAGTTATGAGGGATAAGCAGCTATAGGAAATCCTGTAGCATCCTATCCCACATAATACAAATCATAAGAACAACAAGGTTCCAGCATGATAATCCAAGAGCAGAAGGGACTCCAAAGCAACATCAACACCATCATCTTCAACACCAGGTACCTGCACCACAAAAAATCATCAGAGAACAAAAGAAAAGTGAATAAGTATAGCATGTAGCCAATACAGACGACAAGAACCTCTGGTCTTCAACCACTGTAGCAAGGTATTAAGCACCACAGGTAAGTATCCCACTCACTCTCTCATGTGCATAATGTAGTCAAAAGATGTAAAGATTACAAGTAAGTTGGTTTATAAGTAAAAGGTGGGCAATTAACTTGGCCACCTTCAATCAGTCAACAAAGACAAAACAATTTGTCCTCTCACACGTGGTAGCAGTCAAATCAAAAACAGAAAGGAGAAGGACAAAAGTAGTTAAGGCTACGAAAGCATGAAGTTGGAGTTGATTACGAGGAAGTGGGGACCAACAGTCCAAAAATGGAAACCATACCTCGGCTACCAGCACACCACCTCAACCCAAATGACCATAAGAGGAAATAATCGTCATCCCCATGTATTCATTCATTCACTTCCTCAATTCTCACTCTCACAACTCACTCTCATAACCAAGCAACCTACAGCAAGGAAGACACCATCATTTTTCTACACAGGAATTCCTACAGGATACATAGAGACAGTCTGCAGGATAGGCCGAGAGGAGTTTCAGAGGGGAAAAATCGGGGGTTAATGACAATAAACATCATGAAGAGGTAGGCTCTGTAACTACATTCCTCTTTCCAAGTAAATTGAACAAAAAATCCTCTAGTTTGAGTGAATTTGGCAGTTGTGCAAGAGAATTGTGCACACAATCATCTCAGTTTTTTTACTTCTACATATTAAAATTGTATCAACCATCTCATCTCCTCAAAACCTCACCAACCAAGATGATAGGAGGGTTTAGTAAGAGGGAGCCTACTGACACTGTGAGAATCCAACAACACCCTTAGGTACTATAAATCTTCACAAGGCATAATTGGATGGGGTTTTTTGAAAAATAAAGGGGGTATGATGATGAGGTGGCCCAAGATTTTGCTCTCTCCCTCATTCCACTCACCAAAGTCCATGCCACTGTTTTGGTAAGAGGCCTCTCCATAGAACTCACCCCTAAACTCATTAGCAGAGTTACCACACTTCCCCTAGGAGTACCATGGAGGAAGGAAGGCAAAGGAGATAGCCAGGTTGCCAAAAGGAAATTCTTTTTAGAAGGTGAGGAGCCCACTGAGGAAAAAAATGGAGTAAGAAGAGAAAGTCCGCCATATCCCTGGAATGAGGTGAACTACCAACTTATCAAATACATTTCATGTGAGGGTAGGTATAGTGTGGTCTATGTCAATCATTTGAGGCTTCTTGAAGAATTGAGATTTGGAGCAGAAACACCCCCTCACCACAGGCTCAGCATACCATACTTCATGTTGCAATCACTAATAGACTCAAGCATCAAAGTGCAAGAGGGAAATTCCCAACAGTTAGCTCACCATGGGTTAATTAGAATCCTTATAGAAGATTTGCTGCAAATCCTCAGAATTCCTATACAATGGTCAGTTTTCAGAGACATGCAGGCAGAGGAAGACATGAAGGCTCTCACATATAATGTTAGTCCTATTGTCAGTGAAGAGGAAGAGGAAGAGACTGAAGCAAAGGAAGAAGAAGTAGAGAAGGAATAAGAAGAAACAGAAGGAGATTAAGATGAGATGGAGGAAGAAGAAGATGAAATAGAAGAAAACGAGGAAGATGAAGAAGAAGAGGAGAAAGAGAAGGAGGATGATGAAGAAATAGCGGAGGATGTTAAGGAAGGAATTGATAAAGATGATGAGGATCTACAAGAAGAAGAAGAAAGGAAAGAAATAGGTGAAGAAAGAAATGGGAAGGAGGGGGTAGAAGATAAGAAGGAGTCACCTAGGTGGTCTCCAGAAACCACTCAGAGAGAGGCAGCAATTTCCCTCATTTCTCTTAGCACCCCCATCAAGCAAAAAGGCAAAAGACAGAGGCAGACCTGCTTATATTTCAAGACAAGGAAAAGCACAAGAATAAGGCAGGGGAAACCCCAAACACCAACCAAAATTCTCATTGTGATTGAAGACTCACCCAAACAAAAGGAGAAAATGCCTTCCTCTAAGTATCCTATCACTTATGTGAGAAGGCCTATGACTAGATCAACCCCCTTATAGGGAAAAGCAATCCTATAGGATACACAACAGAAGTAGTCCTACATGATACTCTGTTGAACCTACATGAGACACAAATTGGAAAAGGAGGTAGGCCAACAACAAGGAACTAAAGAAGAGGACCCAGAGTCAAAAGAACCTAGCCCCAAACCTAACCTTGACTCCTAATATAGGTTTATTGAAGGAGGCAAGGTCGTACCTCAAAAATTTGCTATTCCACTATTCTTCGAGCTTGAGAAGAAGAGAGCCAAAAATAGTCGATGGATGTAGATCACCAAATCCAAGGGGGTTGAAGACATTAGGAACATGGAGGAGAAGCTCAAGGAGATGGATAGAGAGCTAAGTAGCTTGAGAGATAGAGAGGCCATAATGAAAAGTCAAATAGAAACAAAAAATGCATGGTTGAGAGGACAACTGCAAGAAAGAGAGAACCAATTGGCATGTATGGCCAGTCTCTCTTTGGAAGCAATCTAGTGTAGGATTCCAGCTAAATCTTATGCCCTATACCTCAAGGAACAGTGGCTACAGTTCCAGATCAAGACCCTAGCACAGAGAGGTACCATGCCATTTTAGGACTACAAGCAGTTCATTTATCTTTGTGATTAGAGCACACTAGAAGATGGGGCCAATATGTCTAAGTTTTATTTGCACAACAATGGCATTAACAAACATGAATTTATGGGACCTTAATGCCAAGCTAGGAGATTTACAGTTGATGGCTTTGGGATCATGGATGAACCATGAGGAATCAAGGACTGCAGAGCTGGAGAAGATATTGGCAAGAGATCAAACTGAACCTTTAGAGCTAAACAGTTAGATCCCATGGCCCTTATCAGTACCCATAATTTGATTGCTAATTATCCTTAGCTCGCACCTAGATATCTTGCTACCCAAGAGCAAGCAATTTCACATTTTGAGGACATGTTCAGGTTGTTAGGGGATGATAGCATACATGCTTGCCTGAGGAGATGGAACACGTTGCCATACAGCTTAAATATAAGAGAGTACCACTCTCCTCAAAGATTGAGAGAAGCACTAAACATTACACCCATGTACAAGCAATCTATGCAAAGGCTGAAAGTCAATTCAATTGGCTTGAAACTTAGTCCACCACTACTCTTAAAAATTCTAGAAGGAAGGAAGGAAGAAGAAGAAAAGAGGCAGTGGGAGGAGGTAGAAAGGAAAGAAGGCTTTTATGAACAAGAAGAAGAAACCATAGTAAAGGCATGGGATGTCAGGGAGGCCACTAGAGCTATGAAGGATATGGATATTGATTGAGTTTCTCAGAGGATGAGAAACACTTTCAGTAGGCGGGTGATGATGAACCTCATCATTGGGTAATTATATGGGCCTTAATTCACCTCCTAGCTTAGTCAAACATAATTTTCTCACAACTTATTACATGTTTTTTATTATAATTTGTTTATGAGATGAGTTAAAGTTGGATATGATGCCTAGTGGACTAATATGCATTGAATGCAGGATTGAAGGAGAAAATCAAGAAATTTTTGCAAATACTAAGGTTAAAACTTGAATGGGACAAGGGAGAGGGATTGTAGGAGGTAAATTCTCCTCATTTACTTCTCCCTCATTCTAATATTCCTCCATCCATCACAACAGCTCAGAGTGCAAGCAGCCAAGCCACGAGGATTAAAAGGCAGCCAAACAAGTGAGAGATAAAGAGCTAGTTTATCTCAATTTCAAGAGCCTATCCTCCCTAATTTTAAGGAAGTCATTGGGGACTTCAGTTTTATAAGTAAAGAGGCCTATAGCATCATTAGGATTCAAATTTTTGTTGAAAAACTCTAAGCTATTTTCGAGCTCCAGACTTGTGAAAGTTTTATTGATGTAATTTTATGTGTTGGTAATAAGAATGAGTTTTGTTTTGAGCCAGCACTGAGTTAACTCAGAGGGCCAAAGCTCTTGGGTTAGGGCCCAACCCTAGAGCCAAGGCTCCTCTTTCTTGTATCTATATGTTTAGATTAGTCTCATAGCTTCATTGTTAATTTTCTTTTAAATGTGTTTTCATTGCAAGAGTGTAGATTGGATTGGTTGTTTATTAGTTTGCTTCCATTTGTGCCTTACTTTAGTAGCATGTTAGCAAGGATAAAAGGAGTACCACAAGGTTGTCGGTGGGTGTCTTGGCCTCATTTCCTACCTTTGGGATCATGATTTGAGGAAGGGACCCTTGTCCAACCCCAAAAACACAGATTTCTATTTCTTGCATAAGCTTTAGAGTTTATTGTATTTAAGTTAGCATTTGATCAGTTTTGCAAAGTAGGATTTCATTTCCATCTCTTCTATCTTCACTCTTGCAGTAGATCTCATCCATGCTTTCATTCCCTTCAACAACTTTCCTCATGCATCATGTAGGCAGTTAGTTCATTAATTCCACTTTTCTAGCTTATGAAAATGCTTCTTGTTTACATAGAAGTTTGGGAATTCTACATGTTTTATGTAGAGAAGGTGATTCAGAATGAGACAAAGAATTCATAGCTAGTAAACACCTTCCACTCCATACACCATAGTCATTCCTTGTTTTCACCATTGCCTTCACTAGTTTTCATCATTTTTCATAGAAATTCTTCCAAGCACGTTGAGTGAATCCAACCATCCTCTATATTTGATGTTGACTTATGAGTGATCCTAGACCTTTCCTCACTTCATTCCAGCCATCTACCACCTTCCCTAAGCCTTCCATAACCTCCAACACCTTCCATTTTTCTCTCGGTTGTATCCTGTAGGTTTACAAGGAATCCTGTAGGTTTCTAGTACATCTTGTAGGTTTTCTTGAAATCGCTTGTTTTGAGGCCGAATTGAGGGAAACCTTGAGGAAGTCACCAAAATCCTCCCAAGGGTCTCCCACACCATCCAACCATCTCCTAACCCTTCCAACCAGCCTCCAACATCCTTAATTCACTTGCCACATCACCAAAAGAAATTAGTTTGCATACTTGATTTTGCATGAAAAGACAAAAAGACAAAAACAGATTTATTTTAGTCCATTTACTTGCACATTAGTGATGTTTGATGCTTCTTACTTCCATTCTTATATAGTAGAATTTGGTTCATGTTAATTTAGCATTATTGCAGAGCATAGTTTCTTGGCAGTTAATTAGGAAATGGTGTGATTTAACATTGAATTTAGTTCTTTTCCATTATTGCAGTAGAGTAGCTCTCCCTTAGAGCAGATTTCCCTTTCTTCCATCAAGAAACCAAGCTTCTTCTGACACCATAGAAGTTTTTCTTGAAAACCCCAGTGGTCTCTCGCTACATAAAATCTTGACGAAAGGCAGAACCATCACTTTTACTTGTGTATACAACATTGTCACCTCCAAGTTTGTACGAACCCCAGGTTGACAAAGTAAAGATGGTAGCCAAGGAGTTGCAACATTCTTCCTGCAATACTGGTGCTCATTAGTTCCTCATGTTCACCAGGCTCTAACACTGATTTACCTTTGTCTCCTTGCTAGAGTACCTTGGATTGATCTTTCTCCAAAATGAGCTATTTAGCTTTAAGCTGACTATTCTCTTGTCCAAGGAAGGAAATGACAAACCTTGCTCTTTCCATATTGTCCATGAGATATTTGATTTGAGAATGCTTCTCTTTGATAATTTTTTGCATGTTTGAAGGTTCATTTTCTGCTTCCAAGTCCACCAATAAAAAATCATGTTCAATTAGGTCTTCATCCTATACATGTGATCCTTGTTTTGCGGATGTAGAAGGCTTGGCCCTTTTCTCAACTCGAGAAGTATACACAAGAATTTTTCCTCTATGACACATTTTGTTCACCTCAGGTTTAGGTGCCTTGGGAACCTCCACTGACTTTCTTGATGATCCTACCTCCACCTGCTGTGTTGATGTGTCTTGATGATGCACTGAAAAATTATTTTCATGCCACTGTAAAGCTATTTCTATGAATGAATCCCATGTCATGTTCCATTTTTCTAGCTGATGGAGAGCTACAGCCTTTATTAACTTGTGATGAAAAAAACTAGGGTGATGTTCTTTGCCTTTCATTTGTACCTTCTCAGACATTTTGATAAGGATTCTACATAAATAATTACACATGTTGAGGGGTTTTAAAGCTATGAAATGCATTATAAGCCTAATGTGGTACGCATACAATCTAGAAAATCTTTCCTCACAGGTGAAATACCTCATTACAACCTTCATCAATGGTGCATACTTTTTCAATAGGTGCCTAAATGGGATGATGTGTGTATGGGCCTCTCTATAGGCTAATTTCAAGAAAGATCTGTAATGTTCAAGGTCCAAGCTCATGCCTTTGAACCAGTACTCTCCATGATCAGGTATCCCTGTGGCAAGAGAAATGGCAGCTACTAAAAATGTAAATTCAACCCCTGCTATGATGGCCCTTTCCCCTTTTAGATTGGTGTAAATCCAATCAGTTAGTTGTTCATGGAAACTCATTTCACATGCCCTTTGACAAAACCCTAGACAACTGACATCTTCAAAGCACTGCTTGATGAAAGGTGATGAGTTGATTTAATTGCAGTTGGTAGGCTCATATCTCAAAATTTTACCTCCTTTATGATGTTTTCTACTTTTTGATGGTGAATAATCTCCCTCCATTATGATAGAAACCCTTTTCAAAACATGACTTTCACCTTTTAAACTTGGCCCCTTTGAAGACCTGAAACTTGAACTTCTCTTTATCTTTTTGAACAGTGGGACTTCTTCTTTTGGAACCTTGAGATTGTAACCATGAAGAACTTATGAAAATTCATAAAAACTTATTGCAAAGAGTTGCTTATCACGACTCATCTAATGCCAGATTTATGCATGGAATGAAGATGGACCATGAAACCCTAATGACCTAATGAAGACATCACACTAAGTGAAATGGTAATGATGATGACTGATATGATGAAAAAATTCTCTCTATTATGATTCCCTCCTCTGAGTGATGTAAGCGACCGGCATGTGATATTTTTTAAGAGAATATAGACATTCCTAGACAAACTAGCCAGTGACCAAATTTGACTTTGAAAACCTAGTGACATGATAAAATTTGACCTTGAGACCCCAAACAGACTTGGTAAAATCATATTTGATCACTGGTGACAGGCAGATAAGGCTGACGCTAACACATCCAAGGATCAACAAGTGAATATTTTCATGTACGCTACATACTTGATGCAGTGTGTGCCTGTCAGTATTTCCCATGCTTGGGCTGGGCATGGCAACCTTTGGAAATCTCTGTGCACACTTATTTTAAGTTTTTCTCTGAATGGAGTTTCGTGGAGTTATTATACAAATATCATACTAGTTCATCACGCTAGTATACATGATGATCTTTGAGAAAGATACACCTTGCATGTCAGAGGTAGCGAGCGAGGCATTGATCGACATAGAAGATTAGTATGCCTCACCCCTTGGAACCTTCATACGGATGTACATCACGCATAAGGCTGCGCATGTTTTACCAAAGTTTTCCATGGATAATCTCATCATGCAAGAAGTGTCATATCACATCTCGACAAGGTTTTCAGTGCAACTGGACAGGAAGAAGAAGGCACCTTGGCCTGCTCTTCCTCTGCAGATCATGTTGTATGAGATTTGGAATCTCAAGCATGTTGAGGTCGAGATAGAGGAATTCAAGAGGTTCACCTTTGGCACCAGAAGTTTCAAACTGTATGACCCACATTTTTTAGTGAAGGACCACTATTCGAGAGTGCATCATCCGTGGATCCACGGGGCATGTCATTAGCCTGAGGAAGACCCATGGAGATATTGCTATCACTTCTCAAGGCTCAATGAACCAGTTAGCATAGCTATAGATTGGTTATAAAAGTAGAAGACAACAACATCCCAGAGAGCATCATCATTAGTAGCAGTAGAAGGTGGGAAACCTGCGCTTAACTAAGGCAAGTGGAAATTACAGATAATGCAGAGTCGGAGCAAAGATGCAAGTTCAATGTCGACCCACTTGTATTGAGAATAGATTTGGATATTGAGGCTAAGAGGTGATAGAGCGACAAGAGGATTGCACAAAGGAAGAGGGAGAAACAAAAGTTGCAGGAAGCAAAGAAGGAGTTGCAGGAGTTGAAGCATCAACTCAAGGAAGAACAAGAGTTTCTGAGAAGAGAGAAGGAAGCACAGTAGGAACAGGAACAACAGGAGGCATGACATGCAAATATTGATGAAACTGCACCCATACAGGTTATTGAATCATCTGAGAAGCTGGCAGAGAGTAGACAGGGTGAGCAGTCGCAACAGCAAGATCTTTCTCAAGGGATTGAACAGATGCTAGAGAAGATGGACATGGATATGGTTAAGCCAGAGTCAGATTAGGATATTCACCTCATACCTCAAAACCAAGAGGTCACCCACTGGCTTCACCAAGTCCAGAAGCAGAGCAAGTCCCAAGTGAACAAGGAGACACTAAAATCTAGAGGTAGAGATGCACAACATATCTTTTGATGAGTCACAACACAGAGTTGTGCTATAACACAGAGTGCCTACTCTAGATGTCCATGTATCTATCTACATAGTTTGAAGAGAAAGTAATCATGTCTAATGTACACAGATATCCAACTACATTGGTCGATGCTACCAAAGCATATTTCAAAGCCACTGGCTCAAGTATTAGATTATTGATAGCTAAGATCGAGTGCATAGCTAAGGAGTTACAAGTGGCCAAGCAGAGAGGAGAGAAGGTTACAACATCCGCCAGAGAAGATTTGAGGAGAGCGATACTAGATGAATTATCGTCTCTCGAGGTAGTCATGCAAAATTTGTACTTCAGATTCATCGCCATGCATAAGTCAGTTTTCCATATCAACGATTGAAAACAATGTTGTGCTTGTAGTGCATGCATCTTGTCAGATCTTCACATTGCTATTGATCACATGGAAATATGGACAATGAGGTACAAAGGAGACCCATTGCAATTTCCAAATATGATGAAGCCAAAGGTGGTAGAGTTGAAGGCATGCATCTCGAGTTAGATCCAGAACTATGAGGAACTCTCGCGTCTCATCACCAATTTGTAGGATTCACATGCATGGGTGTTTAGGAGCATGGATGTGATTATGCACATGCATGCAATTCCATCCATTTACACACTTACTAAGGTGAATTCAAAGAACCAATTTTGATTGGAGTTGGACATGTACTTTGATCAGCTGATGTGCATAGCCACCAGCGCAGACTGCAGATGAGCGCAGACACCATGCATCAATATGTTGTTGGTCCGGCTACACTCAAGAGTATGATGCACATGTTATCTGACGAGTTGGATAGAGGTTCCAAATAAGTCTACCCAGATGCAATGGAGGCAAAATTTCTCTTTTAGAAGTATGTCACCATAGAGTACGCAGACACCATAATGGACTACCAAGCTTGCCATCATTTTGCCACCATTGATCATCATGAGGATGTCGAAAAGTTAGTCTTCCCATAGTTTTCTGAGCCTTAGTGATGTCTTGCATGGCTTACTCGAGCCTATTTTTGTCTGACATGGGTACATGTGCATATTGTAATGTAAACATGTTGTAAAAGTGAAAGACCAAGTGTCAATAGTAGAATGTAACAGTCATGTAGTAGTTGAAGAGTCATGAGTGTAGGTGAAGAGTCACAAAGGGGAATGTCAAGGGTCACTCCACCCTTTGCTATTTATAGAACCTCATAACTCATTGTACTGGATTTTGGGATCCAAACTTCCTATAGGTGTAACTTAGAGAAAGCTTGGAGCGTATTGTAACGAGCCTTGGCTTCTCCACAGTGCAGAGCCAGTACATCTTTTTGGAGGAGTAGGTGGCAGTGACTGTAATGTTCCGCTATCATGGCTAGTGGAAGTCATGGTTCTATGTATGCTTATATCTTTCACTCTTTTAATATAACAGAGCCAACAAATTTCATGCATATGTTATTATTGTAGTTCGTCTATCCGGGTTACTTTAATTATGTATGTAGTTCTTATTTACGCATGTATGTATGGACTATTTTGTATGTGTTTGTATGAATCTTATCGAAGCATGTTGTTGGTATAACCCATCATTTGAATTTCCAGATATCCTACTTTCCATCTTGTGGTGTCTTTCTTCTCATGTGTTCCCTTTCAAGATGCGTTCTATCACAGGTTTCTAAGGGGTGCACTCACTCCCCCTTCCATGTGTTAGAGCCTTTCATCCACCTTCCTTGAATTACTGCAAGGTCACACCCTTGCTACCAACAAGGACATATTACTTACCTTTGTGTGAAATCGTAGTCAAGGCGATACTTTATTTCCCACTATTGGGACTTGTACTCCAAATGCTCTAAGGTCTAGTTGGGACTTCTTACTAGGGAGATCCCCTAACATGTTGGCGAGTCTAGCACCATCAACACTTTGATTTATCTTCTTCTTGTTCATATTATTCTCATCAATCTATTGGCTTCTGTTGGTTGAAAGTAGAAGTAGATTCTTGTCCTATGCTTTAGTAAATTGCATGAGCTTGTGAATATATAGGAAATTTCTACAATTGAGAGAAAGGGAGGTGAAAGGTCACAAGTTTCATGTGAGGAGGAAAATGAAGGAAAATAATGAAAAATGAAGAAAATAGAGGCCTCGTTCATAAAAATGCTTCTAAGGATCAGTTGGTAGCCTTTTTCTAGTTCAATGTTGGAGCTCTCTCTCATTATTCTCTCTCTTCCTCATACTCTTGGATACTTAGAGTTTTCTTGGAGCACTCTTGGAGGGTGTGGCATACTTGGATTCTTGGAGCAAGAAGGAAAAGGAAGAGCAGGAAAGCACAAGAAGGCATCAATATCAACAACTACATCATATTTCCTTACAAGTACCAAGTTTCATGTATGATTTCTTCATCAGTTTTGGCATGCATGTGGTTCCTTGGTTGTGATCTGTCATTGGCATGGAGGATTGCCTAGATCGACAATGGATTGCTAGCCTTTCATTTCTTGGATAGCCATGGTGATTATGGGTTTACTTTCATGACTTGTTTTTGGTTGGTTCTCATGTTTCCTTAGCTTAGGTTGAGTTATTAGTCCTGGAAGCCCTGGTTGAACAAACACTCTAGAAGCCCTGTAACAGCTTGGGTTGAATTACTAGTCCTGGAAGCCTTCATTGGAAAAATGCTCTAGAAGCCCTTGGTGGGTTCAGTTACTAGTCTTGAAAGTGTTGGTTGGTAAAAAGCTTTGGAATCCTTGTATAAGTTGTGGGTTTAGTTACTAGTTCTGGAAGCCTTGGTTGGACAAACGCTCTGGAAGCCCCAGAAGTCTTGGATGGAGACCAATCTGATGATGGTTTTATGATGTCTGACCATGAGGAGGAATCATTGGCTGATGGGTTGAAGTGGATGGCGTATGGAAGCCTTGGATGAGTTTTGATTGATGTATTCTATGAGATACCACACTCATGGTTGGAATATGGTATGGGGGTGAATGACTGAAGAGAGATTTGGCTCAGCCATTCTACGGTTGGGTGGATCGTGGTAGTCCCATCTCTGATTAGTTTATTGAATTCATTAATGAAAATTTTATTCCCTTGATTTTCATGTGTAAAGGTACCGATGTATATATGGATTTTGATGGCCGATATGTTTATTGTATTTATGTTCCTACTATGATGGTTATATGCACATTTTATGACAACAACTATGTATGGCTCTCAACATGTTTTTACTTGTATATGAATGGAGAATGTGTCTATGAGCTAATAGATGAATATTCAACAAATGGCATGAGGGGACAATGGTTCATAGTGATTCTCAGATAAGTATGAGATCCCTACACTTAATTTTGTTGTTTACACCTATAGGTTACATGTCGATGATATGTTTGATGAAATTTATGTCATGGCTAGTAGGGTTTTGCTTAAGGTCTTAATAAACTATTTATTTTGCAACATTGTTTCCTTGTACTTTACTTGATTCTAGACTTTCATTCCATTTTGGGTAGTGGCCTGGGCTCTGGGCCTGAAAAAGTGGCTTAATTACTGAGTTTGTTGGCACAAAACTAGCAAGTTTGGTCCACAGTCACTGGCAGACAAGCCTATGAGAGCGAATTTTGGTTTCTAGCCACTCTCTTACCAATAGCATGAGAGAGACTATGGCTTAAGAGACCTAAAACCATAGTGGGACCCAAGAATAGGCTATCTCAGTGGTTGAATTGTCTCTCGAGGGTTTTGTTGATGATGTTGGATGACTGTATGTGATGTTTCGTTGATTCCACTTCCTTGAGATCACATAGGAGGTCAAATCTGATCATAGTAGCCTCTAGTCTCATGTTTACCCAGTTGGCATGGTTACTTTGGGTAGGCCTGAGAGGAGGGTGTTACAGAGTGCTATCAAAGCATGGTTTAAATCTCGGATTATATGGGTTGAATGTGTTAGTCATGCATTCTTGTCAGTTGCATATGTGCCTCTTACACTTATATACTTGTTATATCTGCTTGATGATTGATTAGGGTTGAATTATGGCTATCATGGAGAATTTGGTATTGATTTCATGAAACATATTTGTCATGAGCATGTGATTGGTTGCATATGGTTATATGTCACTCTTATGTTGATTTTGTGTCACCTACTTACATCCTTGTATGTTAGGTTACATTCTTGAATATTTGGATTACATGTATCAGTCTTGTAGGTTGATTGCAAGAACTCATTGATCATGTTCAACTACATGCATTTATGTGTATTTGTAGCTGATTAGGCATTGCTTATGCATATTGTTTGTTGCATGTAGCAATGTGTATAATGAGTCATTGTTGTTGTCATGCATGAGGTTATAACATGAATTGTTGATATGGCCTCGCATTGATGACTAGACCCTAGTTAGAGTGATATTTATGAGTTGATACATTTACTTGCATATGTTGTTATGATTATGTTATAAATGTATCACACAGATTTGGTGATCTTGTAGGCAATGTCTCCTCCCTGAGCTATGCTAAGGTACGTTGATTTATTTTAATTGGGTTTATTTGACATATTATGCCTTGTAGGAAGAAATATCAAATGGCTAGAAATATGGTTGACTATAGAGACTCTCCCTACACATTCGAAGAGTAGTATGGTGTCGAGGATTCTTCTAATTTGGTAGTGACATTGAGAGGCTTAAAGGAAGAGATAAGGAGTTGTAAGGCAGATAATGAAAAAATCATACAAACATAGGAAAAGTTAGTAGAAGTAAATGCAATGATATTCTAGAGCTTGTTAAATTTGTAGTGGTAAAGACCACTTCATATCAGTCATGAGTAGGAGGATAAAACTAATGGAGCATACAATAGTATATCGCATGGTGGTCACCAATATGATAGAGAGGACACAATCCAAGATGGCAGATTATTGGACACTTCGGAGAGGAGAAGGGATAGACATAGGTATGACTCTAGTTTTGATTTATTTAAGCACTATGTGCATCACCGTTATCATCCTTACAGGAGGAGTAGTAGGGGATACTTTCAAAATGAGTTTAAGAAAGCAAAGCCGCCTACTTTTGATGGAGAGGTAAAGAGATCACATGATGGAGCAACTTGGTTACTCGGTATGAAGAAGTTCTTCAGGTTGCGTGACTACTTAGAGAACATGAATTCTAGAGTGGCTACTTTTAGTCTTAAAGGTAAAGCAGACATCTGGTGGGAAGATGTGAAGAATTTCAGGGAAATAAATGAGGAAGATCTGACTTGGAGTGAATTTTAATGATTATTCAAGAAAAAGTATCTGTCAAAGAGGTACTTTGATGACTAGGAAAAATAATTTTATGAACTAAAGATGGGATCCATGACAGATGATGAGTACACTAGTAATTTCTTGGTAATGTCGAGGTATGTGCCTTACCTCAAGGAGGATGAGGCTAAGATTTAGAGTTTCATTAGTGGACTACCAGTTGCATTCAAATATAGGATTTAACTCAATGAGCCTAGATCATTGAAGGAAGCCATTTGAAAGCTAAATAATTTCTATGAACAATCGATGCGCAACACTGAGACTAAGCCAAGCTGGAGAGGTAATGTAAAGAATAAAGGAAAATGGGACAAAAAGCAAGGAAGGCCATAGGGTACAGATAAAAAGGAGAATTTTGCACCACCTAAGAGGTTCACTACATCAGATAGAGGACAGGGACTTCAATCTAATGAAATGAATAAGGACAGAGGCTGGAAGCCTATAGAATGTTGGAATTGTGGCAAAGATCAGCGCAGGAGAGATTGTCCATAGAATCAGGGTGGTAGACCTCATATATACAGTGCACCGAAGGTGAAAACTGTTGGAGGCATTGGTCAGAGTATTCCACGTATCTATGCAGCCTTGGATAACAAACAGATAGAGCATCAAACATCTATCATCGAGATGGATGGTAAGATTTTTGATCAAGTTATTTTTGTTTTAATTGACCTTGGGTCATATTATAGCTATGTTAGTCCTGACTTGCTAGATACGTGTGGTTTGAATAAGGAGTTGCATGCAGAGTCTTGGTTAGTGTAGTTGGCTACATGTACAAAGAAAATAGTGCATCATTGGGTAAGAGCTTGCAAATTTGATTTAAATGGTATGCCTACAGCAACCCATTTGAATGTGTCACTATTGGGATCATACAATATGTTATTGGGCATGGATTGGTTGTATCTACATAGAATGAAGGTTGACTGCTATGAGAACCAAGATTCCTGCAAGGTAAAAATAAAGCCACATCAGTTAGGATGGTGACAACTATGCAAGAAAAGCATAGCCATAGGAAGGGGTACAAGCTATTTGCAGTACACATTTCTATTGATAAGGGTAAGGAGGACGAGGATACAGATCTGTTGAAAAAGTACTCGGTTTTAAAGTAGTTTCAGGATATATTTCCTGAAGACATTGAAGAGTTTCCACCTCACAGGGACGTAGATTTTTCTATTGAGCTAGTGTCAGGGGCAGCTCTAGCATCAAAAGCGCCTTACAGGATGAGCACACCTAAGTTGGTTGAATTAAAATTTTAGCTAAAGTAAATGTTGGACAAGGGATACATTAGGCCAAGTGTATCACCTTGGGGAGTGCTGGTCTTGTTTGTGAGGAAGAAAGATGGTACCTAACATTATGCATTGACTACATGTAGTTGAACAAAGTGAATATCAATAACATATATCATTTGTCGAGGATTGATGACTTGTTCGATCAGTTGAAGGGAATACCAATGTTCTCGAATATTGATTTGAGATCCATATACCATGAGGTACGCATCAGGGAAGAATACATACAAGATTGCAGTCAGGACCAGGTATGGGCATTATGAGTTTGTTGTAGTTCCATTTGGCTTAACTAATGCTCCAGCTACATTCATGTGCTTGATGAATAATGTATTGTGTCCATATTTGGATAAGTTTGTTATTGTGTTCATTCATGATATATTGGTATATTCTAAAAACGAAAAAGATCATGCCAACATTTAGAAGCAGTGTTGAAATCGTTGAGACAACATTAGTTGTATGATAAGCTTATCAAATGCAGTTTATTTTAGATGAATGTACATTACTTGGGGCATGTCATCTCCAAGGAAGGCATTGCAGTAGATCTAGAGAAGATAAGGGCCATCATGGAGTGGGTAGCTCCTAAGAGTGTGGATTAGGTGAGGTCTTTCATGGGTTTAGCAGGCTATTACAAGAGGTTCATCAGGAACTTCTCATAGATTGCTTATCCTATCACATCCTTGCAGAGGAAAGGTAATAAGTTTGAATGGACTAAGGAGTGTGAGGCTAGATTTGAGAATCTTAAGTAGTTGTTGACACATGCACTACTACAACATATTGTAGATCCAGATAAGGAACTTGTGGTATGCACATATTCTTGCAAGAGAGGGCTTGGTGGAGTCCTTATGCAAGATGAACAAGTGGTATGCTATGAGTCACATAAACTAAACAAGCGCAACCTGAACTACCCAACGCATGACCTTGATTTAGTAGCGATTATACATGCGCTAAAGATGTGGAGGCACTATCTTCTTGGTAGGCGTTTTTGCTTATGAGTGATCATATTGGGTTGAAGTATTTGTTTGACCAGCTGAATCTGAATGCTAAGTAGGCTAGATGGTTGGCCACGATTGGTGAATTTGATTTCAAGATCAGGTACATCAAAGGTAAGGAAAATAGAGTCGAAGATGCTCTTAACAGGCGGGTATAGGTGAATCACTTAGCAACTATGAGACCTTATAGGATAGAGTATAGGTACAGGTACAAGTGCAGATGATGGTATAGGTACAGGGTACATGTGATGGTATAGGTAGTGGTACAGGTACAGGTGCAGGTGCACAAGACTTGGACTATTGTCTTACAATAGATGGATTGGTCAGGTTCAAAGAAATGATATATGTGCTGGATGACAGTGACCTCAAGAAGGTAATCTTGAGGGAGTTTCATGAAAACCGTATTCATGTCACTACCAGAAGTCACATACAACAATAAAGAGATCTTACTATTGGACGAATCTAAAGAGGAATGTAGCCAAGTTTGTGGCTAGATGTTTTGATTGTCAGCAAGTGAAGGCAGAGTGTAAACATCTAGGTGAACTTCTTTGTGATTCCAGAATGGAAAGGGGAGGTCATTTCCATGGATTTCATTATAGGGTCGCCAAATACAGTGAAGCATCATGATTCCATCATGGTCTTTGTGGAGAGGTTAACAAAGGTTGCACAGTTCAATTCGGTGAAGTATACGTACTTAGATAGTGACATGGCATAGGTGTTCATTCGAGATGTGGTTAGACTACATGGTGTTCCAAAGAAGATTGTGTCAGATGGGGATGTGAAGTTCACTTCCAAGTTTTGGAAGGCATTATTTTCAGGTTTGGCACAGATTTGGCCTTCAGCACAACTTATCATTTGTATATAGATGGATAGATAAAGAGGGTCAACATGATATTAGAGGACATGTTGAGGATGCATGCGATGCATCAACAAAGGAAGTGGGAAGAGTATCTCCCTTTGGTAGAGTTCACATACAATAATGGTTATCAGGAGTCATTGAGGATGAGTCCTTTTTAGGCATTGTATGGAAAAAGTTGTAACACTCCCATTAGTTGGAGTAATCTAGTTAGGATGGTATTGATTGGACTAGATATGTTGGCAGACATGGTGATGAAGGTGATCACGAAAAACCTTAGGGTAGCACAAGATAGGCAGAAAAGCTATGCTAATAGTAGCATGTTGTTCAAGGAGTTCCAAGTTGGGGAACAAGAGTACTTGCGCATCAAACTAAAGAAGATCTCCTTGCAGATTGGATCATGTGCCAAGTTGGAACCACTATTTTGTGGACCTTTAGTATTATTAAGAGGATTGGGCCAGTATCCTATTGGCTTGCACTACCTACGACAGTGAAAGTCCATGATGTTTTCCATGTCTCATTGCTTAAGAAACATGTTAAAGATGTTGATCATGCAATTGACTGGTCTGTATTGCAGGTGGAACCAGATGGAGTGTTCTAGCCGAAGCCTCAGTGTATATTGCAGAAAAAGGTGCTCATTCTTCGGAACCAAGATCAAGCAAGTTAAAGTGCAATGGAAGCACTTTGGGCCTGATGAAGATACATGGGAGATGGCGGATCAGATGCAGGATATGTGTCCTTCCTTTTTTTCTGGTTGACGCAAAGCAGCTTGATATGGTGGTTTAGTATTTTCTTATAGTGGTTTAGTATTTTCTTTATGATGGTTTGGTATTTGCTTTATGGTGGTTGATATAAGTGTTGAGCCTCATAGCTGCTTCTCTTTTACACCCTTTTTCACCTATTTTATTCTTCTTTTACCATCATAATCACTCAATGGGCATCAAATCACAAGATTTATGGCATGGAAGGTATATAATTGTCTTGTATTTCCTAAGCTGATCATGTTCTTTATTATTAGTCTAATATTTGCTTTAGCTACTGAATTGGGATGATTCTGCAGGTAATGTCTGATTCTGTAGCCAAGTCCATGGTTTGATAAGTTCCAAGGTGCCAGCTGGAGAGGTAAATATATGGAAAGGTGTGATCAATGCACTCAATGATTACGTCCTTCCTTCATGAACCAGATTGATAAAAGAATATTCTAGTTACGTAGTCAAGGATAAAGTCAACTCTATCAACTATAGCAGGCGAGAGAGGAATGAGATATACGCCTCATCATTTTATTTGTTAATAGAAAATCGTGAGCGAATTCTATTATGATATCTTTTCATAGTTAATTTTAGCATTTTGTTAGCAAGGATAGGCATATAACTCTAAATATTTAATGATACAGGCTTTATAAAAGACCTCGCAGCAAACACAAACAGAGTGATTTCTTATGCGACAATGAAAATGCAAAACTCTATTTTTAATCCAGTTATAAAGGAATCCTTTCCATTTCAATGCGTGGTTGATTGTTTGATCAAATATCATGATTACCTGGTTGTGGAGGCCCCCCTCAAGAAGTAAGGTTTCTTTTTTGTTTTAGTAGAATTTCTGTATAATTTCGTAAGCTTACCTTCTCATTAAATAGATGCATCCTTTAGAACATTTTCCTTTATTGATTTTGAACTGAATATCAATAATATGAAAGATTGTCTCATTAATTATTTTCCTTTATTGATTCAAGAAGCACATGAATTGAGTTAAACAGTGGTGATAGCAATAGTGTGAGTTTGTACTTAGAATAAAACTATATTTCGTAAAACTGAGGATTTGTTTGCAAGCTATATTTAAAGCATGAGTGATTTATATGTAATTAGAAAGCGTGGACATATTTAAGAAGATATTCAATTTATTTTGGTTTTTCATGCGTGAGTGTGTTATATTGATATATGAGTTGATTCTTACAAAGCATATTTCAGATATCTATTAGTGTGTGTGTGTTTTATGAATTTCATTTAATTTTACAAGTGTGAGATTGATTTAGAAGTCTGATATTTTTATTGGTTGTGTGGATTTCATAATTAAATACAATTTTTATAAGAGGATGATCATATTTCATAGAATTAGTCTCAATAAATAATTCAATCATGTGCATTGACAACTTAATTCAATTTGGATAACTAAGACTTCTAGCACATATAGTGCACTTACATTTCATGAGTCTATTAGCCCTGGTCGATAATTTATGCAAATAATTTAAGGTTAATTAAATTACCAAACATTTTGGTGCCATTGCCAGGAAAGTGTAAATAGGAGTCTTTTATTTTTACTTTTAAAAACAAAAAACAAAATGATTTGCATATGGAAATAGATTCTAGAGGTAGATTTGTAGGTATAGGTAAAATTTTAATTCCAAAATCATCACTCACCCCACCATGACCTCGTAGTACCACACCACCCACTCAAACTCATATTCCACCATTTCCAGTAAAAGATAAAATTATTGAGGTACTTAGATCTGAAATCCAAGCTAGAGATTCACCAACCTCAACAACCAAAGAAGTAATAGAAGAAGAAGATCCTACATCCCCAATAGAGGGACTAGTTTTCCTCACTTCAACTGGAGAAAGACTTCTAGGACAAGAGCTAGAGATCCCTAGTGAAGAATAAGAGGAAGACATTTATTTTAACTTACCATTGATAGGAGAACCACAACCAAAAGAGCTATAATAAGAATTAGAAAACCCAACTTTGGAACCTTATATTAGTTCTGAAGACTCTACATTCACTAAAGAAGGGGAAGGAGAGGTACATAGTGTTAATGGTGAACAACCTAGGATTGGAGGAGGAAGAGGAGGAAATAGAGGAGTAAGAGGTGGAAGATGTGGAGGAAGAGGGAGAGGAGGAGGTAGAGGAGATCCAGAACCCTTTGGATTTCCTATCCTCGATGAAGATAAAACAAATACAATGAAAAAAATCCCACCCTCCATCCTTCCAAATTTTCATGGATTAAGAAGTGAGGATAATGAAACATTTCTCTTTGAGTTTGAAGTTTTTTGTAAATATTATGATTACTTGCTTGACACTCAAAAGTTGAAATTGTTTCCAGCAACTCTTAAGGATGTAGCATTAAATGGTTCATGGGTGTAGGAGTATATTCTATAAGAACATGGGAATAAATGAAAACTATATTCTTAGAGAAATATAAGGATTATAGCATGCCCTATAATATTAAGGATGGAGTCTTTAAAATGATGCAGAAAGAAGATGAAAATCTTGAAGATTTCATTGAAATATTTGCTTATAATGTTAAAAGGGATAAAATGCATGAAATAGATGAAGAAACATTAAAAGCTCTCTTATTAAAATCCATCAAAGATGAGTAGATTGATATTCTCAATTTGATGGGTAAGGGAGATATTTCTCAGTTATCATTTGGAGAAATTTGTGAGTTATGCATACACATTTCAAGAGGTAAGGCAAGAATTGGGAAAAATCCAAGAGATCCTCTCATGTCTAGGATTAATAAATCTACATTTGGGACTATAAGTAGGGCTGAATTAGGAAATTTGCTTGAAAATTTTAAAACATACATTTTCGGAAGTCTTAGTGAACAAATAGATGCCCTTAAAGTGTAAAACAAGCAAAATGTTGAAAATGTTGTATTGTCAATCTTTTGTCCCAAATGTAGAAAGAAACATGCTCTGATAGAATGCCCTCTTGACCTAAAAATTGCATAAATCTGTGCTATATGTGCGAAAAAGCATGATACAAAAGAATGTCCTTCAATACTAGGTCTTAAATTTGTTTATCAAGAAGAAATAATACCAAATAAAATAGATCCCTTTTGTTTTATTACTAAGATACCATGGAAAAATTCACAACCAAGTATAACTCTGGGATTTAACACTCAAGCATTTTCACAACGATCAGAGAAAAATTGTACTGCATCCATGCCTTGGAAATATTGGCCTCAACCTTGGGCACAAGGATGGAAAAATCCTTATGGAAAATATCCTCACTATCCTCAATATCAACAACCTTAACCTATTTTCCACCACAATATTTCCTCAACATGTTCAACCAACTCAACCTCAGAATCTGAATCAACAACTTTTATTACCATTCCCTCAAAGACCAAATCAATTGTCTACTCAACCACTTCCAAATCCAAATAATAATAAAAATTCACAACCTGTTTACAATATGGAAGGATATAATTTCCGAACATACATGATAAATCCATTAGATCTAAACAATTTCCAACTTAGATCTAGTAGAGTATTGGAAAAGAAGTCCCCATCAGTTGTTATTCAGGAATCCGAAAACAAGAATCTCTTTGAAAAAGAGAAGTCTCTTAGTTAAGAAGAAAATTTTAAAAAAACAAACCACCCTTGTACATTCTGATGATATTCCAATAAAGTCAACTCCTATCATAGAACAACCTTCAGTATCTGTCCAAACACCACCTTTTCCTGAGAGATTAAAAATTAATAAATGGGTAGAAAAATAGATTTTATTTCTTGATTATGATATGGTAGATGAACTGAAGAATGTTTGTATAAAAATTCCTTTGTTACAAGCTATCAAAGAAATAACAATATTTGCAAAGGCAATCCACGAATTGAGTATTAAAAGGACAAGAAGAAAGAGAAAAAAATTCAAAAGAATTCAATTAGTTGGAAAAATTATAGATATCATGATGGGAAAAACAACAATTCAGAAATATCTTGATCCAAGAAGTCCCATTGAAAAAACACATATCAATGGTATTGAAATTCCAAATACATTTATTGATTTAAGAGCAACTATAAACATCATGAGTAAACAAACTATGAATCAATTGAAACTTCCCAATCTTCAATATACACCTACATTGTTGCAATTGGCAGACAAATCTATTATTAAACTTGATGGTGTATTAGAAGACATATTTGTATCCCCTTAGATTCTTGGGATTATCCTATTGATTTTATGATTCTAACACCCAAGAGTAATTTAGGAGAACATCCATTGATTCTAGGAAGACCATGGTTAGCTATCGATGATGCTTTTATAAGTTGTAGATCTGGTGATATGTTTATTTATGAAGGAAGTTCAACAAAGAAATTCACATTATATCCTCCTGCAAAAACAACAATAGAAGTAGAAAGTGAAGAATGGATAGATGATGATATTGATATACGGCCAATTTTTGTTAATTCACAAATAGATGAACAAGATCAGATTTTGAATTTAATGGAAAATAATGAGTCTTCCTCATATTGTGAATCTAATCAAGTTTTCAAGAACAATGCAATATTGAATATTTATCATCTCGTCAACTATCTTTACATTATATGGAAAATTTTGGCAATTCCCCAATAGAAATCTTCCTAGAAAAAACCTTGAATATCAATAATAATCTGGAATAATTTCAAAAGAAAGACTTAATAAAAATGTTACAAGAACATTTCTCTACTTATGCATGGGAATACACTGGAATGAATCCTAATACTTGTATACATCATATTTACATTGAACAAAATGCTAAACCAATCTGATAGCCTCATAGAAGAATGAAACCAAATCTGAAAGAATTTGTTAAAGAAGAATTACAAAAATTATTAAATGTGAATTTCATTTATCCAATATTAGATAGCCAGTGGGTTTCACCATTGGTAATTGTTCCTAAAAATAATGGAAAATAGAGAGTATGCATTGACTATAGGGAATTGAATAAAGCTACCTTAAAAGATCATTTTCCACTTCCTTTCATAGATCAATTTTTAGAGACATTGGAAAGAAATAAATATTTCTCATGTCTAGATGGTTTTAGTGGATATAACCAGATCCATGGAGTTGCAGAAGATCAAGATAAAACCACTTTTACCTGTCCATGGGGAACCTATGCCTACCAAGTACTCCCTTTTGGGTTGTGTAATGCACCTGCAACATTCCAAAAGGAAGTTTTAGGAAATTTTTCTAATGTAATTCATGATTGTGTGGAAGTTGACATGGATGATTTTACTATCTATGGAAATTCTTTTGAAGAAGCTATTAAAAATTTGGAAAAAATTCTCATTAAATGTAAGGAAGCAAACCTCTCATCAAGGCATGAATTATTTTTTTTGATGTTTACTGAGGGGATTGTTTTAGGACACCATATTTTAGGAAATGGAATTAGAGTGAACACATCTAAAGTAGAATTTATTTCTAAATTATCAATTCCAATTTGTCAACGAGAAGTCAAAAATTTTCTTGGTTTTACTGGTTACTATAGAAGATTCATAGAAAACTTTACAAAAATAGATTCTCCACTTTTCAAATTGCTAACAAAAGATTGTGAATTCAATTGGAATTATGATTGCCAAAAATCTTTTGAAACATTAAAAGAAAATATTTCTGAAGCACCCAATCTAAGAGGGCCAAATTGGAAATTACATTTTCACATTTCAACTGATGATTCAGATACAACATTAGGAGCTATATTAGGAAAAAATATTTAACTAATGCCATTTAGTATATCAGTAAAAATTTGAATCCTGCAGAGTTAAATTATACTGTAATAGAAAATGAGTTTTTAGTTGTTTTCCATGCCATTAATAAATTCATACATTACATCACTGGTTACGAAACCTTTGTACATACAGATCATTCTACAATTAGGTATTTAATTAATAAACCAATTACTAATGACATAATTACAAGATGGTTATTTTTGTTACAAGAATTCAATATTACGAGTTTGGATCGACCTGGGAAACAAAATACAGTGGTTGACTTTCTATCTAGGATTCAAAATTATAATAATGATGTACCTATAGAAGATAATTTTCCTACTGAATATATTTTTTCAAAATCTATTAAATCTCCTTGTTTTGCAGATGTTGCTAATTATTTGGCTATAGGAAAGTTACCAGTATATTTGTCTCCTCGAGAGAAAACAAAGGTAATTCAAATTAGTGCATCTTACTCATGGATAAATGGAGAATTGTACAAAACAGAGCCATATCTAGTTATTCAAAGATGTGCTAGAGAAGATGAAATACCAGAGATATTAAAGGCTTGTCATGATAAACCATGTGGAGGACACTTCACTGATAAAAGAACTGCTTACAAAATCCTTCTCTTAGGATATTATTCGCCTTCCCTTTTCAAGGATGCCAAAGAATATTTAAAGAGATGTGATAGTTGTCAAAGAATAGGGAAACCTATTCCTTCAGATGAAATGCCTCTACAACCTTAGGTACTCATTGAACCTTTTGAGAAATGGACTCTATATTTTGTTGGCCCAATTAATCCACCATCCAGACAAAAAAGGCACATTCTTGTTTGCACTGATTATGTTACAAAAGGAGTAGAAGCTAAAACACTTTATTTTTCTACTGAAAATGTTGTAGTTTCATTTCTTTTTGAGGATATTTTTACTCATTTTGGTGTCTTAGGGGAAATTGTGACATATCAAGCTACTCAATTTACATCTAAGTTGGTACAAAAGATAATGGAGGAATATAAAATCAAACATCAGAAGTCCACTCCATACCATCCATAGGAAAATGGACAGGTGGAATCCACCTGTCCATGCAAAGTCCTTCAAGACAAAAATTAAATTAGGTCTTGATCTATCTGAAGCACATAAACAAATAATGGAGCAATTGAATGAACTATATGAGATAAGACATGATGCTATTCAAAGAACCAACATAGTTCAACAACAAAGATCCAGTTGGCATGACAGGTACATAAAGGAAACAAAATTTCAGCCAAGAGATTGGGCATTACTTTTTGACTCAAAGTTTAAAGTTTTTTAAGGAAAATTTCAAACTCATTGGCTTGGGCCTTATGATATTCAAACTATCTTTGATAATGTTGTAGTCAAGATCAGGACCATTGATGAAGAAAGAGTGACCTTCCTTGTAAATGTTCATCGATTGAGAATTTATCACAAGCCATTCACAAAGGAAGAATTTAACAAAGTCTCTCGATAGAAATCACATGAGAGAATTTTTTTGGCCAACGCATTTCGAACCAACAAGTGTGGTTCATCATCAGGACCAGATTTTTTAAAAACTTGCAAGACGATATTGATTTGAAGATGATTGCCTTCCTTTCGAACTTGATTTGTAAAGATTTTTGTTTTCTAAAAAAAAAATGAAAAAATAATAATAAAATTGTATAAACATGAAAACCAACTCCATTGGCATGTTTATACAAAAAGTTTAATGATGAAAACCAAGTATTCTTGGAACTCTATTTTTTATTTTTTATTTTCAATGTAATCCCCATTTTATTTATCTCCCTCTTTTTCTTTTTAGAATAAGTAGCTACAGAATTGTTGAGAATCTGCAACTTTGAGAAAATTATACTGTTGATATTGATAGGAATCATTGGCTGGGGTAATCGAAGATTTTAGCAGAAGGGAATGATGAAGCCTACAATTGAAATCACCTAAGGACAATTCAAAAAGAACAATCAAGTTTTAGAATAAAAAGCTTAAAGGTATTTAAATATTGGATTTAATAATAAAATTAAAAGCATTAGATTATGAATTAATATAGACGTTGTAACACCATTCAAAATAATGATTATTGTTCTAACTTCAGACTGAGTTATAAATATCATGTCATATCAATGAAGTTAGTCGGAAAATCCCATTTACCATTTATCATTATGCAAACACTTCATTTTCTAAACCTTGTTTCATTGATAATTTCACTCACTCATATCCATTCATACTTTGTTTTCTCAAGAGCCATTTTACTCATTTCCATTTTCCATTTCGCTCTCATCCATACTCATATTTTCAAAATCGATATCATTCCAAAACCCTGTCAAAGAAGCAATTGTGGAGTAAAACTTCACCAACATGGGAGTCATTTTTAGAAAAGAGTCTAATGGAAATAATTTTATTGGAGGGTACCCACAAGCCAAGTAGATGCTATAGCAAGCGCAGTGGTTGGATTTTATACAAAAATTTGATGGCTATGACATAGAGATAACCAAATATTTTTCTCGAGTATTTGATGTAATTGAAGCTGGAATTAGGGACATAAAATTAGTGGTGACAAAATCATTCATGACCGAGATACCTAGAAAACCCAGGGTTGGCGAGAGGTGGTTCAAAAACAGGGGAATTGAAAGCAATGAATGGAAGGCATTTCTAAAGAATCCAGGTATGGATACTATTGTCTTTAAAAAGGGTATTCCAAGCATAACTCTCAAAAGTAAATGGAGGAATTTAATGTAAATTATTTATAAGTTCATTACTTGTGAGGGTATATTTGGTAGCATGTTTTTCTTCCATGTCCATTTAATGATGCACTTTATTGAAGGAAATGAAATCAATTTGCCCTATTTTCTACTTAATATCTTGAAGAATATGTCTGGTAATACTCAAAGAAAAATACAGTCCATTGAAAATACTATGTATCATCATGGTCTTGTAAAAATTCTTATTGAAGCCCATCTTGAGATTTTAGGAGATAATTGGGAGAGTTTTCTAATCAGAAATCAATTTAAGGAAATAGAGCAAAAAGAACCTAGTAGCAGTAAGGTAAAGAGAAGAAGAAGAAAATTGTCTAAAAACCCTACTGATAACCCACTTCTACAACCAAAGAAACATTCAGAAGATGAAATTCCCCTTGTAATTTTTTTAGAAAACATAAAGAAGAAAAGTGTTAGAAGAAAAAACAAAGACAGTGAAAAAGAAGAAAATACACCGAAAAAGAAAATAGAGGAAACAAAGAAAGGCAACATAGAACAAAAGAAAACTCCTCTTACTAAAACTTCATCTATTATTAGGAGAAGCACAAGAATTAACAAAATGATGAAGGCTTCATCTCAAAAATTCACAGATTTTGTCAATTTATAGGAAGATGAAGAACTGAAAATTCCATCGCCTATAGTTCCATCACCAATTTTATCACTAGCTTTATCACCAGTTTCATCACCAATTGCTAATACAGTGAGAAAAACACAAGAAATTGACCCAGTTCAACAAGAGATATATGATTACATAGAGTCTTTGGAGAAGAAATCTATAGAAAAGGACATTGCATCCTCAAATCAAAGAATTCAGTCTGATAGTCCACAAGAACCTCCAATTGTTAATACTCTCAAATAAGAAATTTTTTAATTGGAGACAATTAAAACAGGAACATGAAACATTCAAAGTGTAGAATGGAATACAAAGGAATGAAAATGACAACATTCTCTTACATTTTTCTTTGTGGTATGATAAGAATTAAAAGCTAAAGGAAAAGAACAAGTCTCTTAAGAGGAAGGTTATAAGTTTGAAATACAAAATTTTGATGTAGAAGCCTAGGATGGCAGTTGCTAAGAAGAAGGTAAAGAAAACAAAATTGGATGTTCTGGCTCAAGTTTTTGAAGGAGTACAGTGACAAAGAAAGGTTATCAGTTTTGAATTTTTGCATGAAGACATGCAATGACCTCCATGTGGGGGAATGTTGAGCCTCATGGTTGCTTCTTTTTGACACCCTTTTTCACCTATTTTATTCTTCTTTGACCATAATAATCACTCAATGGGCATCAAATCACAGGATTTATGGCATGGAAGGTATAGAATTGTCTTGTATTTCATCAGTTGATAGTTTTTTTTATTATTAGTCTAATATTTGCTTTAGCTACTGAAGTGGGATGCTTCTCCAGCATGTCTGATTCTGCAGCCAAGTCCATGGTTTGATAGGTTCCAAGGTGCCAACTAGAGAGAGAAATATATGGAAAGGTGGAGATAAATGAACTCAATGATTAAGTCCTACCTTCATGAAATAGATTGATAAAATAATCTTCCAGTTACTTGGTCAAGGATAAAGTCAACTTTGTCAGCTATAATAGGCGAGCGAGGAACGAGATATATGCCTCACAATTTTCTTTGTTAATAGCAAATAGTAAGTGAATTTTGTTATAATATATTTTCATAGTTAATTTTAGCATTCTATTAGCAAGGATATGCATACGTCTCTAAATTTTTAATGATACGGCCTTTATAAAAGACCTTGCAGCAGACACAAACATAGTGATTTTTTATGCGACATTGAAATTTTAAAACTTTGTTTTTAATCCAATTATAAAGGAATCCTTTTCATTTCAATGTGTGTTTGATTGCTCGATCAAATATTGTGACCACCTACTTGTGGAGGCCCCCCTCAAGCAGTAAGGTTTCTTGTTTGTTTTAGTAGAATTTCTGTATAATTTTGTAAGCTTACCTTCTCATTAAATCGATGCATCCTTTAGAATATTTTCCTTTATTGATTTTGAACTGAATATCAATAATATGAAGGATTGTCTCATTAATTATTTTCCTTTATTGATTCAGGAAGCACATGAATTGAGTTTAACAGTAGTGATAGCAATAGTGTGAGTTCGTACTTAGAATAAAATGATATTTCGTAAAAAAGAGGATTTGTTCGCAAGTTATATTTCAAACATGAGTGATTTATAAGTAATGAGCAAGTGTGGACATATTTAAGAAGAGATTCAATTTATTTTGGTTTTTCATGCAAGAGTGTGTTATACTGATAGATGAGTTGATTCTTACAAAGCATATTTCAGATATATAGCAAAGTGTGTGTGTTTTATGAATTGAATTTCATTTTACAAGTGTGAGATTGATTTATAAGTCTAAAATTTTGATTGGTTGTGTGGATTTCATAATTAAATGGAATTTTTATAAGAGTTTGATCATATTTTATAGAATTAATCTCAATAAATAATTCAATCATGTGCATTGACAACTTAATTCAATTTGGATAACTAGGACTTCTAGCACATACAGTGCACTTACACTTCATCAATCTATTAGTCTTGCTAGATAATTTATGCAAGTAATTTAAGGTTAATTAAATTACCAAACAATATGCTTTACGATGGTTTGATATATGCTATATGATGTTTTTATATATGCTTAGACATGGTGTTTATCATATGTTTTGATATATGTTTTGGTATATGTTTTGGTATCAATATTTTTGATGATGTTGCTATATGTACACCGATGTATGGATGTAAATACTATAACGAGCTATGTTATAAAGCTCAACTATGTGGTATGAGTGTCATGTTATTATGTTATCATGATGTTGTGATGTTATATGAGTTGGCATTCAGCAGGATGGTCATTGTAAATATCGTAATGAGTTGTGTTATAAAGCTCCACTATGCAATATGTTGTCATATTTTTCTCTTGAGTAGATCTTTCATTATAAATATTGCATCAAGTTGTGCTATAAAGCTCCATGAGTAGTATTTCTTCTTTCTACAAGTTTCTAAGGTATATGTGTGATTGAACACCGAGGACGGTGTCCCCCAAGGGGGAGGGTTCTGTAACAACCCTAGTGAAAATTCCATGTAATAAAAGTTAAAAACAATAACCACAGATGAATGGGACACTTATTCCAAGATGAATGTTGGGAAAGACATCCCAAGGGGTGTTCATTTGGTTTTTTATGGCTAAGGAAATTGGCAAAGGCAATGACTAAGGCTTTGGAAAGGAAAAATGGCATTTTGGCACATTTATTTATGAAAATAATGGAAATTAGGAGAAATGGGAGGTGAAAGGTCACATGTTGCATGTGAGGAGGAAAATGAAAGAAAATAATGAAAAATGAAGAAAATAGAGGCCTTATTCATAAAAATGCTTCTGAGGATCAGTTGGTAACCTTTTATCAATTCAGTGTTGGATTTCTCTCTCTCTCATACTCTTGGATACTTGGAGTTTTCTTGGAGCACTCTTGGAGGGTGTGGCATACTTTCATTCTTAGAGCAAGAAGGCAAAGGAAGAGCAGGAAAGTGTAAGAAGGCATCGAGATCAACAACTACATGAATTATCCTTGCAGGTACCGAGTTGTATGTATGATATATTCATTAATTTTGGCATGTGTGACACATGCATGTGGTTCCTTGGTTGTGATGTGTCATTGGCATGGAGGATTGCCATAATCGACAGTGGATTTCCTAGCCTTGCCATTTATTTGATAGCCATGATGATTATGGGTTTAATTTCATGTTTTTTTTGGTTGGTTCTCATGTTTCCTTAGCTTGGGTTGAGTTATTAGCCCTATAAGCCCTGGTTGAACAAATGCTCTGGAAGCCTTGTAATAGCTTGGGTTGAGTTATTAGTCCTGTAAACCTTGGTTGGACAAATGCTCTGAAGCCCCTTGGTGGTTGAGTTACTTGTCCTGGAAGCCTTGTATAAGTTGTGGGTTGAGTCACTAGTTCTGGAAGCCTTGGTTGGATAAATGCTATGGAAGCCCTGGAAGGCTTGGATGGAAACCAATCTGATGATGGTTTTGTGATGTATGACCGTGAGGAGGAATAAATGGTTAATGGGTTGAGTTGGTTGGCCTCTGGAAGCCCTAGATGATTTTTGATTGATGTGTTCTATGAGATCCCATATTCAAGCTTGGAATATGGCATGAGGGTGAATGGATGAAGAGGGATTTGGCTTATCCATTCTACCGTCGGGTGGAACATGTTAGTCCCATCGTTGATTGGTTTATTGCATTCATAAATGAGAAATCCATTCCCTTGATTTTCATGTCTAAAGGTACTTATATATATATATATATATATATATATATATATATATATATATATATATAGATATAGATAGATAGATATGGATTTTGATGGCTGATATGTTTATTATATTTCTGTTCCTACTATGCTAGTTATATGCACATTTTATGACATCAGCTATGTATGGTTCTCAGCATGTTTTTACTTGTATATGAATGGATAATGTGTCTATGACCTAATAGATGAATATGAAAAAAATGGCATGAGGGAACAATGATTCATAGTGATTCTAAAACAAGTGCGAAATGCCTACACTTAATTTTGTGGTTTACAAGTTACATGTCGATGATATGTTCGATGAAATGTATGTCATGGCTAGTATGGGTTTGGTTAAGGTCTTGATCAACTATTTAATTTTTCATCATCGTTTCCCTGTAATTTACTTGATTCTGAGCTTTAATTCCATTCTAGGTAGTGGCTTAGGCTCTGGGCCTAAAAAGGTGGCTTAATTCCTGGGGTCGCTGGCACAACACTGGCAAGTTTGGTCCACAGGCACTGGTAGGCAGACCTATGAGAGAGACTTTGGGTTTCTAGCCGCTCCATTACCCATATCATGAAAGTGATTATGGTCTAAGATACCTAAAACAATGGTGGGACCCAGGTTCAGGCTGTTTGAGTGGCTGACTTGTCTCCTGAGGATTATGTTGATGATGTTCGATGACTATATGTGATGTTCCATCGATTCCACTCCCTTGAGGTCACATACGAAGTCGAATCTAATCATAGTAGCCTCTCATCTCATGTTTATCTAGTTGGAATGCTTACTTTGGGTAGGCCTGAGAGGAGGGTGTTACACAAATGCCTTCAATTTGGCCACTAGTGACTGTTTGGCCCAACATTCACTTGTGTTGTGAGTGGAGCTCTTATGCAACTCACACCAATTTCCCATATCTTTCTCTTTCCTCGTGGTGTTGTTATTTTCTTGCGGCTTCGACGGGTTTTCTTGGGAAGCCCTACCTTGGCTTTGTCCTTTTTTCTATGGTTTTGGGGCACCTTTTCCTTGCTTCAGATTCGCATATCCAAAGTATCACTTCTTCTATTTAAACTTCTGCTTGATCTTGACAGCGTATTGGTATGTTGTGTCAAGTGAGGATATGTACAAGAACTCCATCACATCCTGGATATATTTGTGTAGACAACCGCGGTACTTGAGTACAAAATTCTGCTTAGAATCCTTGACACCTAGCTTCGTGCGAAGGCTATGGAAAACATTTGTAAACTCCCACACATCTTGGTCCCTTCCCTATCGTAGCGTGGTCCACTTTATGTATTTATCTTTATAGATCCCTGTTATCATTTAGATGTTTTACCTAGAAGTTATCAAAGAAGGAATAATCTGAGTTAACCACAAACCTAATCTTTTAGACTCAGGTTCTAGCCAACCTAAGTCCAGAGAGGGCTCTCTCTTTATAATTTAACATTGTTTTGGGTTGATTTCAGGCTAGTTATTAGTGCTCATAATGTTTTTTTTTATTGGGTGGTGGAATTAAGAAAACAGATGTGCAGAGAAATTATTCAGTCCATTGGGCTATGGAGTCAATCAAGAGGGCCTTAACTAGATCTAATCAATCACTAAGGTAGGAGTCCACAGAGCAGGCTAGCAAAGAAAAAATAAAATCTGCAGGTTCAAATGGATGAAGTAGTCCTAACTAAGGCAAAGGGAAATGAAGAATCCTTAACCGGGATTAAGATGAAGAAAGAAAAGATGATTAGTAACAAAGGGAAATGAAGAATCCTTTACTATGGACCAAAGGGGGGAAAACTATGGAAGTAAGGGAGCAATCAAGAATTCCCAAACCAAGATAGTTTAGTAGAAAACATATAGAAAGTAAACAGTTAAAACAAAGAGCATTTAAGCTAATTCTGAGATATCATTCCTTGTTTACTTTATAGATTTTATATGAGACACATATGAATATTCATAACATGAAGAGAAAACAATACTTAAACATGAAGAGATAATACTTATTTGTTCCAACTGTGCACAAGAATCCAGTGAAATGTCCTTAGCTTTATTTCATATCCAGCAAAACCAATCCAATATTTAGTACAATTTCTCCTTGGCTCAATATAAAATTTCTATAGAAATGTATTTTAATCCACCTAAAATACTTCAAATGAAAAAGTATTTATACAATTTCTAAACTGAAATATCTTGAAAAAATATCGAGATTGGTTTACAAATATCACAAACTGTTTTAATAGAACTTAAATAAAGGACATTCAAAACTAATGAATCTATTTGGAACTATTTTTATGGATTTATGGTGACAAAGAAGATAAATTCGAATTTGATAGAAACTCTTAAATGATGATGAGGCTTCCAAGTCACAATTGCCTCCTTCCTTTGTGCATTCTGCCCCAGAAATTTTGCAACCTTAGGGTCCAATGATACGCCTATATATCTCAATCCGGGATCAATATATAAATATTGAAAGAGGTTATTGTATATAAGTATGTAATAAAGATAAACCTCTCTCCGTTTCCAAAAATTCAGCTCCATCTGTTCACAATATTCTCTGTAAAAAGGTGTCAAAAACAGGACTTTGCACAGTCCAAAAAATAGGCTCTGATGATACGTACTTATCTCCCTTTTGCTAATACCTGTGTAAAAAGTGAGATTGGTTTTTGCATATTAGAATTTTAGGAACCAAATCCTCCTCCAATATCTCAAAATACATCTTGCATTGGTCACAATAGCTTCTGCAAAACTATGACTTAAACAAGAAATTTATGAAGAATGTACCATTTCTACTCTGATTTCATCTTTTAACCTTAAATTTATTTTAACTATTTTTCACTTTTATTTTGGATAAACTTCATTGCTGCTGGTGAAAGTGTTTTCATCTCTATTTAACCCTTACTGCCTCGATGTTTACTTTTACAGTTTACTTTTACTGCTTTGTTTTTTCATCTGTCTTCACTTTGACATGAATTTGTATGCTTTGTAATTGTGTTCCTATTGTTTATACTCATGCTAGCTGATTTAATTGACTTGGTCTTCAATATGATACTCTTTAACCCTGATACACTTTGATTGTTCTTTACTATGTCCTTTTACCTTCACTGTATATTTTAGGTTTTTACTATCTATTTCAACAGTAAATCATTTAATTTCATGTTTCCTCTGCTTGTCTTTTAACTGTATGTTTTATTTTCCATCTCTGTTTGAATAGATTTGATAACAATCTCGGAGTAAATAGGTCTTATGACTAGTATTAAGACTATTTATCCAAGGCTGCAATCTTCTGATCATCTGTAAAATAAAACAAACTATTAGGAAAATGTTGGGTTGACAGGGAGGGTCATTAATGGATTTATTGAGCTTTATAGGACCATAGAGTGAGTCCAAAGTGATTTCGGGAGGTAAACCATGCTTGAATTGGTTAGTAGAGACTTCAGGTGGAGAAGAAGCATTTCATAAGTAAAATGGGCAAAGGGCAAGAAAACATGGGTTCTTGGGGTTTGAACTTTAATGGGCAAACTTTTAAAATATGGCGCGAACTGAATAGTAGATGGTTTGTGGCATAGCGGGTGGGCAGTAAGCAGTTTGTTTCGCATAGCTTTTGGGAACTTGGTAGTATTGGGGGGAGGCCATCCGATGCCATTCATCAAGCGCCACGTAGCATTAGGGCCCAACAGGAAACCACCCATATCAAGTGAGTAAAGGTTCTTTGGAGGCCTTGTGAAATCAACGAGGATTGTTAGATTTGACAGGGGGAAGATCGAGTGGTGGTCGGTTCATGAAGATGCACGAATGGTAGTGGGGGCGCCTGGTGAGGGTTTAAAAGCGACGGGTTTTAATTAATCACAAATTATGGTGGATTAAGGGCATCGTGGGTGATTTCATTGGCAGATGGTTTGACTTGTAATTAACCATGGATTGATTAATTATGTTGGGTTTTATTCATAAAGTTTATATTTCAAACTTTCAGGGCGGGGTATTAATATAAGGGTTTTATTGATATATATAAAGGAAGGGTTTATATTTATTTTTGGGATTTAATACATATATAAGTCTTAGAAATTAATATGAAGATGGCGAAGAATGGGTTTTAGCGCTAAGTGTAATGTATCTAACTCATTTGCTTTTCATAAACACATTGTAACTTAGGCTAAAAAGATAATTTTTGAGGGTTTTTTAGGAAAAAGGGTTTACATGGGAGTAATTGCTTTCCCTTAGGAAAATAGATTTTAAACCTTAGGAAAACAAATTTTATGAGGGGAATGAGGGGGATTGAAGAAGGTAAATGTTTATGACATGATTTTTTTGTACTTAAGGTTTATAAGTCATTAGGTCGAGGGTTCGGTCCCTCCAGAAGTCAGAGAAATGCTCTGAGCCCATTTGACTTAAGATTTTAGGTACTTAAGACTTTTCTTGTAAATTAGTTAAGTGAAAAGTGTAATGAGTGAGGGAGGTTAATCAATTTGACTTTTTGGATTTGATACATGCCCAATTATTATCCATACTTGGAACTTTGATGATGAAGGTGATCAACATGCTTTTATCTAACAATCATCACAATTTTGCAACTATTCTTCTACTTACCCATCTACTCATCCTACCATTTTTACTTCTCTTTATTAGGGTGCACTTAAGCTGACAAACCCTTTATCAAAACATTTTTTCTTTTCTTTTACAAAAGCAATCTATCTAAGTCTAACCTTATTACATCCAAGGGCTCAGATTAAACAGTTGAGCTCCTTTTATTCACTCTACCTAATCTAATTATTTGCCAAGGTTAAATAGTTTGGCCAGATTTTCATTCTCTATCTATAAGCATGAAATAGCCAAGTTTAAACATTTTGACTATCATGGATTTGTGGCATAGGTTACAAACTGCACACAATCATTATTATGCATAAAAAAGTTGACTTGCACACTTTCATGGTCTTTTTGTTTTTGGGGTTCATATTCTTTCATTCTTTTGAATTTCTCTTATTCTTTTTGTCCTTTGATTTATCTTTTAGGACATACCCTCTTTACATTTTTTTATTTTTATAATATGGAAAACATTTGCAGAAAGAAAAGGTATGTACATATTACAGGTTTAGTCTCAGTCATTCAAAAATTATGACTCCTATTGGTATAGGAACCTAACACTCTCGACAGGGTAATAATATTCCTTGATGGCGTCTTAGAAAGAATTCCAATTCGGCGCGGTTGAAAATAGTGAAGATTCCCTCTCTAACGTTTGTTCACAGTAGGTTTCCCACTAGTACTTGGTGTGTGGGGTAGCTTTAAGAACTGCAAAAGAAATAATTTCCTGATTGGAAAATTCATGAACTAAAAAAAATTCTTCCAATAGATTTAATCATTTATCTATGGTGTTTGCATCTATCTAGCTCTCAAATATGGGAATATCAAATTTAACTTGTACCTTAAAAGGAGTGGTGCCTCCTCAGTGGCTACTGGATGAAGATGCATTACTTCTGGGTAGTTGTCGAAGGATCTGGGAAAATTTATCCATCATTGCGTTCTTCTGTCACTCAAGGGATTCCTCAAGTAGTATTTTGAAAGGATATCCTACCCCTTGGTATTCTGTTTCTTCCTCCGTGGGAGGTCGTCGGGTTTTGTGAGGCTGGCCTTGCAAAGGTTCAACCAGATCGAGCCCTAACTCATACTCTTACCACGTTGGGGACATGCAAAGAAAAACAAAGAAAGAGAAGACCACTCTGACACCATTGATCCATACTCATGCAGAAATGCAACAAAATACAGAAATACCCATATACATAGAGATGCAACAAAAATAAAACTTAATTTAATTAATACCAAGAACTGAAATATGCTTACATACATAAATAAAAATAAACTACCTTGGGTGATGGTGGCTTATATTTCAGAAGAGATGTGGTGGCTACATGCCTCTGAACTGTGTTACAATGAGGTGCCTATTTATTATTGAGAAATAATGGAAAACACTAAACATCCAAAAAACTAACCCTAGGAGATGAAGCACCAAAACTGTGGGCCCCATTTGGGTAAATTGGTACATCAAGTTCCCGGGGTCATAACTTTGGCAAGTGATCTATGTTTGGCTATCATAATACCTTGTTTCAAATATCTCGAAGAGGAGGCTGAAAAAAATTGGTAAAATGGATTGGGATTTTTCTAGTCTCTCTGTTTTCCCTAAAAACGTATTTTAGTCCCTCAAAACGGCTCCGAAAGTTTAGGATATGAAAAATTGCCAAAAATAGTAGGTTGTGCTACAATTAAGGAAACTGAAAAAGAAATAATGGTGGGGGTCCAAGTGTAATAGATAGGTGGCCACCAATATCCACCTGAATCAGTCCTCCCCCATTAGTAAGCAATGGTCCCCATTCAATTGAGTGCCTCCATGAGATGGGGAAACTTATGTTGAACTTGGTCCCTAATGAGCCACTTGCCTTGGCGTAGGAGTTTTCTAGCTTTGACAACCCAATATAGTTGTATCTTCTACTGGAAAGTGTTCTTGATATGTGTGTCCATGATTCGATCCATTGTGGTCTGTTCCATGCAATTTGGGTTTAACTTTGTTGGTGTGAGATATTCTACAATGTATGATGTGTATAGTAATGGTGGAAAGTATGGTCGAAGGTGGTCCACATTGGACACTAGGTGCAAGCCAAGGAATGGTGAAATGTTGAGCTCAAAACCATTGTCCCCTACAATGTTAGTGATGGTGTAAGGCTCATATCGAAGCAGGTGAAACTTGTGATGGTGCCCAACGAGGCACTCCTTCTATAAATGTAACCACAATTTGTCGCTCACCTGGAACTTATGTGGTACCTGATGCTGATCATGATGTTTCTTTTACTTAGCATTGGCTCTATCCAATAAGTCATGGACCTACTGGCAGATGTGCTGAATGCACTCAATGAAGTTATTAACACTGTTAGCTTCAGACTGAACATGAGATGAAAATGGTATGGCCACATCAATGGGACATAGTGGCTGGAATCCCACTCCCACCTGAAAGTGGATATGACTAGATGAGCTATGGAGAGATCTGTTTTAGTTGTGTTGGACATAGGGGAGGATTTCATCCCTGGTGTGTGGATGCTTCGAGTTGTACATACACGAAATGTATATGATCATCCTGTCAACCTCTGTTTGGTCATTAGTTTGGGGATGGAAAGTCATGGACTTAGTGAGCTTCGTATCCAAAATCGAACAAAGACTTGACCAAAATATACGTAGGAACCTATTATCTCGATCTAAGATAATGGCCTGTGGGATCCCAAAAAGTACCCATCCTCATTCAAACCAGAGCTTAGCAGTGGCTTCTGTTATGATACTCTTATTGCAGGCGGTTAGAATGACCATCTTAGAGAATCTGTCGATGACGACAAAAACATAGTTGTTGCCATGCTTAGTAGAAGGAAGGCCGGACGTGTAATCCATGGAGATGGATTACCAAGGTCAACTAGGAGTAGGCAGAGGACTATATAAGCCTTGCTTCTTAATGGTCGGTTTGGAAATGGCACAGGAAGTGCAAGATCTGATGTACTTCCCAACATCATGTCGAAGGTTTGACCAATAAAAATACTTGTGCAACACTACCAGTATTTTCTCTACCTCGAAAGCGACCTGATTGTAGTGTGCCTTCCAAATCATATTGGAACACATGCTTGAAGGAACACAGATGTGTCCCAGGTGGCATAAGAGTGAATCCTAGAGGTGAAAATTTGGAACTTGCCTACCTTCCAGGAGTGTCAAGTATGTTTTACCAAATTCTAGATCACTCTTGTAAAGATGTGGCCACCCCGCAGTCGCATGCCGACAAGGGTCGATCATAGTGGTTAGCACCATTACCCATGGTCATCTTAGGTAGTCTATAAAATTGTTGGTGCTTCCCTTCTTATACCTAATTTTCAAATGGAATTGTTTCAGGTATGTGGACCATTTCTGATGATGATCGTTATGTAACTTCCCTTGCATCTTAACGAATTGTAGGGGTTAGTGGTCTATGTGGATGAATGTTTCCTTCCCCAAAATGTAATGCTTCCATTGTCTGTAGACATGCACAATGGAATACATATCTTTGTCATAGGTGAGATACTTTTGGACTATGCGTGAAAGTGTCTCTGTTGGGTCCCTATAATACTAGTGATTACCCCATTAATATTGTAGTTGCATCCCTTATTAATATTTTTGTGCCCCTATTATCCCCATATTGTTATTACTATACCCCATAGAATCCCTCTATTTTTATTTTTGTGGGTTTATATTATTATTGTTAGGTCGCCTGGGTTATATTGTGACTGCTTAAACTCCTATATATAGAAAGGAGGTTTTGTCATTTGAATCATCCAATAATTGTTCATTTATGTAATGTAAATGAGGTTTCCCCCTCGAAGAGGCTGAATTCTAAAGCGTTGATCTATCTTTTCTATATTTTCTTGAGCTGGTTTCATAACATTTGGTATCCGAGCTTTGGATTCTAGGGTTTCGCTGCTCCAAACAGGTCATTGTGGTATGTTCACTATAACTTTTTTTCTGCGATGTTTCAGAAGCTAAAAAACAAACCCATTTGAGAATAAATTGTGCTAAATCTCGGAATCAAATTTCAGAGCTTTTTGCGCTATATTTGCAGAGATATGATCTGAGGAATTTGGTCTTTTTGAAGACTCCTGAATTACATTCCCAACAAGTGACCTGGGGAAAATAGTAATAACTTTCTCTCTGAGCATCGGATTGAAATTTCATAAGAAGGTACAAAAATAGGATGGACTTTAGTTTCTTGTATATATTTTTCAAAGCTAAAGGTTGAAACAGTGACTCGTGGCACATCGTACAAGTTCGCTCTACTGAACTAGTCTATAATCAGGTCACTGTGGGAGATTTTGCATAACGCTTCCTTGGAGAATACAATTTAGATCAGACTGGTGGCATTAGAAAGAGGAGATAGAGGGATACTACAGGTTGCAATTCTAGAACTGGATGATCTGAAAGTACAGAGATACATCAGAGGCAATATTGAGCTCCTACAAATTGAAAACGAGTGTGTAGATTCTTTTAAAGTTTTGCTTAAGATTGGTTTGAAAATTTATTTTGAAGGAATTCAAAGGGAATAGTAGAGAATTATTATCAATAATTGATGCCCTGAGGAAAGAAAATGCAAACACCTAGTAAGAAACCTGAAAGTTCTAGCATGACTCATGAAGAAGAGGAAGAAATGCTACATGATATATCAAAATTACAAGAACAAGTGCAACAAATGTCACGCTCACAAAAGCTAACAGAAGCGAAGATAAATGGTGTGGAATCTAAGATAAAGGGCATGGAAGCTAAGATGGGTGATTTGAAGATAGATTTGAAGAGAGACATGGCATATTTGAAGACAGACTTGAAGACAGACATGGCAGATTTGAAGACAAATTTGACAAATTTTCTACAAGAAATACTTACTAATGGTGAAAAGGTTGTAAAGGAAACTCATGATGCGAACAAAAGAAATGTTAATCATGATTCCATAAAACCTAATGTGGGATCGAAGACCCACCATATTCCAAAAATCGATATGAGGAAGTTTGATGGCAAGGATCCCGCAACATGG
>APFE030705730.1:117762-166599 GCA_000404065.3 Pinus taeda
ACTCGACAGCTACGAAATCGATCAATTTCAGAGTATCTTGTCAAGTGGAAGAACTTATTTGTTGAAGATTCCACATGGGAGGATGAGAATTTTATACAGAAGAATCCATAACTACTCAAGCGTTGAGGACAACACTTTTTTGAAGGAGAGGGGCATGTTGGGTCCCTATAATACTATTGATTACCCCATTAATATTATAGTTGCATCCCCTATTAATCTTGTTGTGCCCCTATTATCCCCATATTGTTATTACTGTACCCCATAGAATCCCTCTATTGTTATTTTTGTGGCTTTATATTATTATTGTTAGGTAATCTAGGTTATATTGTGACTGCTTAGACTCCTATATATAGAAAGGAGGTTTTGTCATTTGAATCATCCAAGAATTGTTCATTTATGTAATGTAAAGGAGGTTGCCCCCTCGAAGAAGCTGAATTCTAAGGCATTGATCTATATTTTCTATATTTTCTTGAGCTGGTTTCATAACAGTCTCACTGTAATATGCCACTAGATGCCCTTGTGGAGTAAGAGATACACCAATAGCATGGTCGGAGGCATATGTCTCGATCTCAAATGGTTGTTGCAGGTCTGGTAATGCGAGCACTGGTGTAGAGAAGAGGAGATGCTTCAAGTAACCAAATACATTATGTTGGGATTCAGACCAAAAGAAATTTTCTTTTGCTCCACCCTTGGCGACTTAACGTAAAGGCCAAGTGATATGAGAGAACCCCAACACAAACCTACGACAGAAATTGGCAAGATCTAGAAAGTTGCAGAGCTCTGTTAGAGTGGTTGGGACTGGAAAATCCCAAATGACTTGTATCTTGGTTGGGTCCACATGCACACCCTTCTCATTAATTATGTATGCAAAATATTGAACCTAGGTCATGCCAAAAGTGAATTTCTCCAAATTGGCACACAGCTTGTGCTTTCACAGGGTTTGAAGGACTTGTAGAATATGGTGAAGGTTCTCTTCCCAACTCCGGCTGAAGATCAAGATTTCATCTAATTACACCACCATGAATGCATTAGTGAAGGGTCACAAGATGTCATCAACAAATCTCATTAAGGTTGCAGGGGAATTCTTCAACCTGAAAGGCATGACCAACCTTTCAAAAAGGCCCTCGTTGGATTTGAAGGAAGACTTCCACACATCAGAGGGTTCGATAAGCACCTGGTGATAACTGAAGTTCAACTCAATCTGACTGAAATATTTGGCCACCTTGAGATGGTCCAGAAGGTCATCAATCCATGGGATTGGGTATTTATTCTTGAAATTGATCATGTTCAACGCCTGATAGTCAATACGGAGTGTCTAGGTCCCATCCTTCTTCTGTACAAATACAATCAAGCTCCCAAAGGGTGATGAGCTTGGCGCGTTGTGCCCTTTCTACAATAGCTCCTGAATCTAATTTTTGATATCATCATTCTCTATAACAGAGCATCGATAGATAAGTCCATTGGGTAGCTTTGCACCATGGGTCAGATTGATATAGTGCTTGACCTGATAGTGTAGAGGTACCCCTATAAGTGAGGCGAAAATGTCCCTGTAATCCTCCACAACCTTTTCCATTTGTTGTTGTTGTGCGAAGGAGCCCTGTCTGGAAACTGTGGCCACAATATTTTTCTTTCCTTAATAGCAAATAATAAGGAAAATAATTTTCCTAGTAAGGAAAATGATGTTACTGCATTTCTTCGCAGTGACCAAACAGATGGTGGTAGTCAGGGCTACCTATGGTAAGTTTTATAACTTATTGCCCAAAGTAATAATCATAGAGCGAGGTCGAGACTCATATACAACGTGTCCCTTCCATAAGTATGGTTTTCCTAATAATACATCACAAACTTATAGATGAGAAACATCGCACAATACCTCATACGTGAAGGGCTTGATGCTGTAGGGAAGGCGACACTGCTCGCTGACACGAAGATCTCGTCCTTGGTGAAGCCACCCGATGGTGTATGGAAGCAGATGTGATGTAGTCGTTAGGCTCAATTGCTTCATGAGCTCTGTTGAAATGAGGTTCTTTTGGCTCTTGTTGTCGAAACTGATGAATTGTAGTGTAGAACCCTTCACCGACATTCGTGAGGGAAAGAGTGTTCCCCCTCCTCTGGATCTTTAGGCTCATTCTTCTGGATCATAGTGGTGGCAACAATGGCACTAAGCTTGAAATCAATGATCTACTTTCCTTTTTCATTCCCATTATTGGGGTCTGACTCAGAGTTGGAACATGCATCTGATTCACAAACCTTCAACTCGGCCAAGAGTGACTGCTTGGCTCGACACTCACTTATGTTGTTAGTGGAGCTCTTATGGAACTCATACCATTTTCTCATGTCCTTCTTTTTCTTCCCGGTGTTGTTCTTTTCTTATGGCTTCAACGGGTTGTCGTAGGTCTCCCCGCGTTGGATTTGTCCTTTGCTCTGTGGTTTGGGGGTGCTTTTTCCTTACTTTGGATTTGGAGATCCAAAGTCTTACTTCTTCTATTTAAACTTCTACTCAATATTGATAGTGTATCGGTACGTTGTGTCGAGCGAGGAGATGTGCAAGAACTCCATCTCATCTTAGATGTACTTATGTAGATAGCCACAATACTTGAGTACCAAATGCCACTTAGAATCCTTGATACCCATCTCCATGCGAAGGGTGTGGAAAACATTTATAAACTCTGGCACATCTTGGTCCCTTCCCTGCTGTAACATGCTCCACTTTATGTATTTATATTCATAGCGCCTAATAGGGTAATATTGTTCCTTTATGGTGTCTCGAAAGGAATTCCAAGTGGGTGCGGCTGAAAATAGTGAGGATTCCCTCTCAAACTTTTGTTCATAGTAGGTTTCCCACTAGTCCTTGATGTGTGGGGCAGCTTCAAGAAGTGCAAAAGTAATCTTTTCTCCATTGGAAAGTCATGAACTGAAAAATATCCTTCCAACAAATTTAACCATTTATCTGCGTCATATGCATCTATATGGCCCTCAAATATGGGAATATCAAAGTTAACTTGTACCTTAAAAGGAGTGGTGCCTCCAGAGTGAGTGCTAGATGAAGATGTGTTGCCTATGGGTAGTCGTCGAAGGATCTGGGAAACATTATCCATCATCACGTCTCTCTGTCACTCGAGGGCTTCCTCAACTAGTATTTTGAAAGGATCTCCTACCCCCTCATCTTTATTTTCTTCTACCATAGGAGGTCGTCTGGTTTTGTGAGGTGGGTTTTGCAAAGGTTCAACCAGATCGAGTCTGAACTCCTTATACCCTGACTTTGTTAGGGACATGCAAAGAAAAACAGAGAAAGAGAAAACCGCTATAATACCACTGATCGAGACTTATGTAGGAATGCATAAAAAATACAAAAATACCCATATACATAGAGATGAAGAAGAAATAAAACTTTCTTTCATTAATATCAAGAACTAAAATATGCTTACATAAAGAAATAAAAATAAAATAGCTCAGACGATGGTAGCTTATCACTAAGAAAATATGTGGCATCTACATGCCTCTAAACTATGTTACTGTGAGGCTCAAAGGCCTATTTATTATTGAGAAACAATGAAAAACCCTAAACATCCAAAAACCTGACCTTAGGAGATGAAGCACCAAAGTTGTGGGCTCTGTTTGGGTAAATTGGTACATCAACTTCCCAGGTTCGTAACTTTAGGATACGATCTCTGTTTGGCTATCATAATACCTCATTTTGAATATCTCATAGAGGAGGCCGGAAACAAATAGTTAAGGTGGCTTGAGACTATTACAGTCCCTTTTTTTCCCTAAAAATGTATTTTACTCCATCAAAATGGCTCTGAAAGTTTAGGACCCGAAAAACTACCAGAAATAGTAAGTTGTGCTACAATTAAGGAAACTGAAAAGAAAAAATGATGAGGGTCCAAGTGGAATAGGTGGGTGGCCACCAATATCCACCTGAATTAGTCTTCCTCCCTTAGTAAGAAATGGTACCAATTGCATTGAGTGCCTCTATGAGATGGAGAAACTTCTGCACAACATGGTCCTTAGTGAGCCACTTTCCTTGGTGTAGGAGTTTGCCAACTTTGACAAATTGATATAGTTGGATCTTCTACTAGCGAGTGTTCTTGATCTGCATGTCCATGATCCGATCTGTTGTGGCCTATTCCATGCAGTCTAGGTTTAACTGTGTTGGTGTCAGATGTTCTACAATGTTTGATGTGTCCAGTGATGGTGGAAAGTATGGTCGAAGGCAGTTCACATTGAACACTATGTGAAAGCCATGGAATGGTGGAATTTTGAGCTCGAAATAATTGTCTCCTATAGTGTTAGTGATGGTGTAAGGCCCATATCAGAGTGGGTGAAGCTTGCAGTGGGGCCCAACAAGGCACTCCTTCTACAAATGTAACCAAACTTTATTGCCAACGTGGAACTTGTGTGGCACCTGATGTCGATCATGACACTTCCTGTACTTAGCATTAGGTATGTCCAATATTTTCATGGACCTACTAGCGAATGTGTTGAATGCACTCAATGGGGTTGTTAGCTCTGTTAGATTTGGACTAGACATGAGCCAAAAATGGTATGGCCACGTCAATGGGACATAGTGGTTGGAATCCAAACCCCACCTAAAAGGGGTTGTGGCCAGTTGAGCTATGGAGGGATCTGTTGTAGATGTAATGGACATAGGGGAGGCTTTCATCCCATGTCCATGGATGCTTCAAGTTGTACATATGAAAAATGTGTATGATATTCCTGTTGACAACTTCTGTTTGGCCATCAGTTTGGGGGTGGAAAGTCATGGGCTTAGTGAACTTGGTATCCAACATCGACTAAAGACTTAAACAAACTTTACCTTCAAAATTATTGTCCCAATCTGAGATTATGGACCATGGGATCCCAAAATATACCACACTTGTTCAAAGAAGAGCTTAGCGGTGGCTTCTATTGTAATACTCTTCTTGAAGGCCGCCAGAATGGCCATCTTAGAGAATCTATCAATGACCACAGAAACACAATCGTTTCCATGCGTAGTAGAAGGATGGTTTGACATGTAATCCATGGAGATGGATTCCCAAGGTTGACTAGGAGTAGGAAGAGTGGTATATAGGCCTTAATTCTTGATGGTTGGTTTGGAAATGGTGCAGGAAGTGCAGGATCTGGTGTACTTCCAAACCTCTTATCGAAGGTTTGACCAATAAAAATACTTCTGCAGTGTTGCCATTATTTTCTCTATCCCGGAATATCCAATGACCTAACTGTAGTCTGTCTCACAAATCATCTTGGCATGCTCACTTGAAGAAACATGGATGTGTACCAGGTGGCAAAACAATGCATCATGGAGGTGAAAATTTGGAACTTTCATATCTTCCAAGAGTTTCTAGTATCTACTACTGAATTCTGGATCTCTTTTATAAAGATGCGGCCACCCTGTAGTCTCATGCCCACAAGAGTCGAACATAGGGGTCAACGCCATGATCGGTGGTCAGATGAGGAAGTCTATAACATTGTTGGTGCTTCCCTTCTTGTACTTAATTTTCAAATGGAACTATTGTAGGTATGTCAACCATTTTTTATGGCGATTTTTCTACAATTTCCCTTGTGTCTGTATGAATTGCAGGGGTCAGTCGTCTATGTGGATGATCATTTCCTTCCCCATAATGTAATTCTTCTATTTTTGGTAGCCCTACAAAATGAAATACATAAATTTGTCATAGATGGGATACTTTCAGACTGTGTTTTAAAGTATCTCACTGTAATATGCCACTGGATACCCCTACTGAGTAAGAACTGCACCAATAGCATAGTCAGAGGCATTTGTCTCGTTCTAAAATAGTTGTTGCAAATCTTGTAATGTGAGAACTGGTGCAAAGTAGAGGCGATTCTTCAACTCAACAAATACCTTCTGTTGGGATTTAGACCACAAGAACTTTTCTTTCACTCCGCCCTTGGTGATTTGACTTAAAGGCCAAGTGATAAGAGAGAACCCGAATACGAACCTACGATAGAAATTGGCAAGATCGAGAAAGGTGCAAAGCTCTATTAGTGTCATCGGGGCTGGCCAATCCCGAATTACTTGTATCTTGGCTGGGTCCACATGCACATTGATCCAAAATGGATTTTGGATAGACTCCTAAGGCTAACTGTTCCTCACAGAGGAAAATGAAAGTCCAAGGAAGTTCCTAGACATAGCCCCATTGCAGAGATCTTTTCATTCTGAATCTACTCCTAATTGAATGGGAAAAAATGGACTTAGGATGCAGAAATTATCACCAAAAGAAGATGCCCTATGTTCTTTAAACAAAAGAGGAAAAATCCTCTAAAATGGGGAAAAAACCCTTATAAAGGGAAATCGCATCGGACTAGTGCAAAAGAGCAGACTTAAGTGGAAAGGGGAGAAACCTCTTATTCGCCAACCCGATGTATCGGATCAGAGGCAGACACATATGTGATATTGGGACCCTAGATCTGGCGATTTCGATCATGCGATATGTCGATCTCCGATGATCAGATCGGCGAATCAACATCGATGAATCATAGAACCCTGGGCCGAGAAACATTACGATCACCGAAATTGGTGATTGGCGATTGATGACCCCTGATGCCAATAAAAAGGTTGGAACTGATAAGTTTTCAAAGCTTGATTGTATAAAATTTTAGGTTCGGGAATTTGGATTTTCATGTATTTCCCGTGTATTTTGGATTTTACCTAGAACACATATGCAATGTGATAAGTGATGAATCCAGACCTAAAAGGGTTTATGAATGCATATGTATAACATTTCAAGTCCGCCATAAAGCCATTTTGCGGGATTTTCAATGTTTTAATGTATTTTTCAAATACAAAGGGAAACCACGAAACGAGCAGGATTTCGAGCGAGCTGTAGGCAGTAACTGGTTTTGGCCAGGCTCCACCCAAGCCCATACACTGGCTACCACGTGGCTAGGCACTAGAGAGAGAAAACCACCCTTTTTAGGTGGGTAATCTCTATGCACATTAGCCACCCGAAATCAATAACAGTCGTTGATCAACGATTACTTGCGATGGCACCCGAAGACGGATCCGAAAGGATATAAGGTGGAATTAATGATTTTTGAAGTTTGATAGACTGCATTTGCATGGACTTTCCTATGTATTTGTGTATTTCTCTGTGTAACTAGAGAACGACTGTTTCTGGGGATTTCAAGCATCGATGGTTCCTCCCATTATAGAACAGGTGGCAACCATCCCAGAAGGCATTTAGCAATGATTGCTAATGCTCAAAGGGGAATTTGAGTGGACAGAGGTAGAGAGCCTAGAAGGGGAAACAAAAAGATAAGCATCAATTGGCTTAAAAGCCATGAATTTCAGAGACAGAAAGAGGTTGCAAGCTGAAGGTCGAGAACAAAGAAAAAGCGAAAAGCTACTGCGCAAAATAGCCAAGGGAGTCACTTGGAGGTAAATTGAAAAGCTAGAGAGCTACATAGAGCCAAAGAAGCTAGAGCTGAAGAGCTAGAGCCAGAGCCAGAGCCGAAGAGCTAGAGCCAGAGCGAAGGGCTAGAGCCAAGAGCTAGAGCCAAGAGCCAGAGCCAAGAGCCAGAGCCAGAGCCAAGAGCCAAAGCGAGAACCAAGAGCCAGAAAGCCGAGAGCTTCAAGAGCCAGGGATAAAATGGTGTCTAAACCCATTGTTTCTGTGTAAAATAGTGGAGTTGAGCCAACAATTCATAAAAGGACTTTGCCATAATCCCTGAGAGCCTTGTTGAGTTGACTAGAGCTCATGGAGATGTAGCCCAAGAGTTTTGGGTGAACTCCTAGTCAAATTGTTGTCTTATGTGTGATGTTTTATTGTTGCATTATATTTGTTGCGCTAGTTGCTATTATATCAGTTCAAGCAAATAGACTTAAAAACACATAAACAGTTAATAATAAATGGAAGCATACCCCTTATTTCAAGCACATATTTAATTCCACATTGGTTAATCATAAAGACTTGGGAAAATTTAAGCTTTGGAAGTAGGAGAGGTCCTTGTAAGTTAGACAAGGAGCCTATGTGCCCCATTTTCAGATCATGTGGTATCGAAGCTTAAGATTGATTAACCACACCTTCAAAGAAGGTTATATCAGAATGCTTGATTGGCAGAGCAAAGATTTCTTGTCTGAAAGGTGTTTAAACAGTTAGAGGTTGATTGTATGCTTGTTTTGTAGACTGTCTATTGTTTAAGTTTGCAGAGGTGAAGGGAAAGTTGTTGATAGCTCAGTCTTGGAAGGACAAGAAGGAAGAAGGGCTGAAGGAATTCTTCTATTCCAAAGGACCTCAAAGACGTCCTTGGAGCACAAGAGGTTTGTTGCAAAATGTTGTTGAATAAGATCTTTATTAATCTTGTTTGAAGTTCTTTTGTTCACTGGTATAATGACAACTTCTACAAGTGAATCCTCAAATTACTCCATCACAAGAATTTATGATGGAGACTTGAAGCAAGACTTTTTCGTCATGATGGACAAGGTGAGAGAAATGTATGAGGATGGAAGGAAGAGAAACATACTTAGAGAGAAGTTGAATTCCATAAAGGAAGAGAAGCAGTTGCTTTGTGACAAATTGTAGGAAATGGAGAGGCAACTTCATATTGCGAATATGAACTTGAAAAGGATGCATGAGTTGGAGACACAACTCTTTGTTTCCCAAGAAGCCTTAGTCAAGTATCTGCTTGAAGAAGAGGTAAACCATTCCAGTTTGTCTTCAAATTCCTCTAAGAATGCTCATATCTGTTCTTTTGAAAAACATACCAAAGGCATAGGTTCCAAGCTAATGTCCAAGATGGGCTATGAAGGAAAAGGCTTGAGAAGACATGCACAAGGTATCGTTGAGCCAATAATGATTGAGGAAAGGCCTAAGTATTTGGGTCTTGGCTATGGACAAGCTTATGGAGAAAGTTCCAAAGCTTCCAGGAAGACCACTAAAAGAGCTCCGAGAAGGAGTTGCATTGTAGGTCTTCAAGAGTGTGAAGGTTGTATTCAGCAGGAATGCAATAACTTGAAACATCATTTGCAGGATGTAGGTGTTTAGAAGCACACACTTGAACCAAAGAGTTGGGGAGACTCTAACAACCTTGAAGAGATTGATGGGGTTCCAAAGGGAGCCACTTCTTCATTTGCTTCACCTCCTCATGAAGGCAATAAAGGTGAAAGAGAAAGGTATAAATATGGTTCTAATCATCTTCCTTTTGATTTTGCAAAGCATGATAAATTTCCACATAAGCATGGGAAAAGAATTGCATGTTCCTTTTGTGGTTTGGATAACCATCATGTTTCTAGATGTTGGAAGAGAATGACCACATATAGGAAACTTTTGAAGGAAAAGAAGCAAAAAGCCAGAGGTCCATTGGACAAGGAAAATCATGTTTTCAAGAGGATGCACATGTGTTGCACTAACTGCCATAAGCAAGGGCATATCGCTAAAAGATGTTGGACTCTGAATCCAGCACTGCTTCCACAAAAGCTAAAGAAAGTGGAAAGAGAAGATGGCAGAAATGGAAAGGAAGATTCCATGAATGATGTGTCTCAAGATGATTCACATGATGATGCTGATGTGCAAACAAAGGTAGTACCTTTCAAAAGGATTGGTAAGAAATAGTTAGAGTTCTTATCTGATTAAGATTGCATGTCTATTGATGCATCTACATTACATTTCATTTCAGCTTCAAAAGTACAATGTACTTAAGTGAAAGTTGAAGGATGAAAGACATACATGAGCATGATGTGCATGGACACAGGGATGTTGATATTTTCCTTGTTTTGAACATGTATGTGTAATTAACTTGTAGGGTTGATTGCTTTGACATGCATGTGATGCAATGTTGACTTGGGAGAAGTTAACTTGGTCTCCAAGATGGAGATAATAATGAAGTGTTTCATCTTTTGAAAAGAGTCCTAATCGTCTTTTTCTACATAATTGACTTGAAGGGTCATTTGTTCAAAGGAATGTTTTGTGGGCTTGTTATCTAGTCCATCATTTGTATGCATATGTAAGACATGGAGGTGTTCACAAGTTGTGAAATCTGTTTCTTTTGTTGAAGCAAGAGTTTAGGCCATCCAGTTGTTGTCTGTATTTCTATTGTTGTTAACAGTTGTTGTTGACATCTTGTCAAACAAATAAAAATGAAAGTTTTGTGGAGCAGATGAACTTCACATTTGTTTGAGCCACCTTGGATCAATGATCAAGGCAAAGAAGTTCAACCCACCTTCTATGACCATTTCAGCAGAAGTTCTACAAGAAGGCAAGGAGGAAGATAGTTCTTCCTAGGACGACCAACCCATCCAGGAAGGGAAGTGGTCAGAGACCTTGGTTCATAGGCACTATGCAAGGCAAGTGTGTGGAGGTTGAAAGAAGAGAGTGTTGTTTCTCTCAGGTACTGTTCAGATCAGTATACCAGTCTTTTGGAGACCAAAATTTCTTTTTGTGGGAAGGCGTGATCCAAAATGGATTTTGGATAGACTCCCAAGTCTAAGTGTTCCTCACAAAGGAAAATGAAAGTACAAGGAAGTTCCTAGACATAGCCCCATTGCAGAGATATTTTCATTCTGAATCTACTGCAACTTGAATGGGAAAAAATGGACTTAGGATGCAGAAGTTATCACCAAAAGAAGATGCCCTATGTTCTTTAGAAAAAAAGGAAAAATCCTCTAAAATGGGAAAAAAAACCCTTATAAAGGAAAATTGCATTGGACCAGGGCAAAGAGCAGACTTAAGCGGAAAGGGGAGAAACCTCCGATCCACTGACCCAATGTATCAGATCAGAGGCAGACACATATGCGATATCTTGACCCTAGATCTGGCGATCGCGATCATGTAATACGTCGATTGCCAATGATTAGATCGATGAATCGGCATCGGCGATGCACATAACCCTTGGCCGAGTGACATTGTAATTGCCAAAATCGGCGATTGGCAATTGACAACCCGCGATGCCAATAAAAAGGCCAGACTCGATAATTTTTCAAAGCCTGATTGTATAAAATTTTAGGTCCGGGAATTCAGATTTTCACGTATTTCCCGTGTATTTGGGATTTTACCCAAAACACATATGCGATGCGATAAGCGATGAATCTAGACCCGAAAGGGTTTATGAATGCATATGTATAACATTTCAAGTCTGCCATAAAGCCATTTTGCGGGATTTTCAATGTTTTAATGTAATTTTCAAATACAAAGGGAAACCACGAAATGAGCAAGATTGTGGGTGGGCTATAGGAAATAAGTGCTTTTGGCTGGGCTTCGCCTGAGCCCATACATTGGTTTCCATGTGGCTAGGCTCCGAAGAGAGAAAACCACCCTTTTCGAGTAGGTAATCTCCATGCATGTTAGCCACCCGAAATAAATAACAGTTGTTGATCAACGATTACTTTCGATGGCACCCGAAGACAAATCCAAAAGGATATAAGGTGGAATTAATGATTTTTGAAGTTCGATAGATTGCATTTGCATGGATTTTCCTATGTATTTGGGTATTTCTCTGTGTAAACAAAGAACAACTATTTTTGGGGATTTCAAGCACCGATGGTTCCTCCTGTTAATCACATATTTAACTCTGCATTGGTTAATCATAAACACTTGGGAACATTTAAGCTTTGGAAGTAGGAGAGGTCCTTGTAAGTTAGACAAGGAGCCTAAGTGCCTCATTTTCAGATCACACACCCTACTCATCAATGATGTACCCCGCATATTGAACTTGGTTCATTCCAGAAGTGCATTTCTCCAAATTGGCACACAGCTTATGTCATCACAGGGTTTGAAGGACCTATCGAATATGGTGGAGGTGCTCTTCCCAACTCTGGTTGAAGACCAAGATGTCATATAATTACACCACCATGAATGCCTTGGTGAAGGGTCGCAAGATGTCATCCATCAATCTCATGAAGATTGCGGGACCATTTTTTAACCCAAAAGGCATGACAAACACTTCGAAAACACCATCCTTGGATTTGAAGGTAGTATTCCACACATCGTAGTGTTTAATAGGCATATAGTGATAACCAAACTTCAAGTCAAAATTGCTGAAATATTTTCCTTCCTTGAGTTGGTCCAAAAGGTCATCAATCCATGGGATTGAGTATCTATTCTAGACATTGATCTTGTTTAGCACCCGATAGGTAATACAAAGTCTCCAGGTCTCATCCTTCTTCTATATCAATACAATAGGGCTCCCACATGGTGATGAGATTCACCTAATGTGCCCTTTGTGCAACAAGTTGTAAGTCTTCCTCTTGATCTCATCATTCTGCAGAACAGAGCATCGATAGATTGGTCCATTGGGTAGCATCGTAGTCGTGGTCAGATCGATGGTTTGATTGACCTAACAGTGCAGAGGTACCCATGTAGGTGAGGTGAAAATGTCCTTGTACTCCTCCATGACCTTGTCCATCTACTACTACAATACAAAGGAGACCTATCTAGAATTCATGGCCACAACCTTCTTCTTTCCCTGAGGGTGAATCATAAGGAAAAAAAATCTTGGACTGGGAAATGATCTTATTGCATTTCTTTGCAATGATCAAAGAGATGGTGGTAGGTGAGGGTACCTTTGGTATCCTATACAACTTATCGCCCAAAGTAATAATCACTGAGTGAGGTCTAGACTCATATACAACATGTTGCTTCCACAAGTATGGTTTTCCTAATAATACATCACAAACTTCAAGAGGAGAAACATCACATAGTATCTCATCTGTGAAGGGCATGATGTTGTAGGGAAGGAAACATTGTTAGATGATGCAGAGATATTGTCCTTGGTGAAGCCATGTAATTGTGTATCGCTGTAGATGTGTTGTAGTCAGTAGGCCTAGCCACTTCACGACCTCTACTGAAATGAGGTTCTTTCGGCTCCCACTATCGACAATGAACTATAGCAGAGAACCCTTCACCCACATTCGTGAGTGGAAGAGGTGTTTCCACTCCTCTGGATCTTCACACTCATTCTTTTGGATCTTAGTGGTGGCCAAAGTGGCACTATGCTCCATGTCAATGATATTCTTCCCTTCATCATTCCCCTTGTTGGGGTCTAACTCAGAGTCAGAACATGCATCTGATTCAGAAGTCTTCAACTTGACCACCAGTGGTTGCTTGGCTTGACACTCACTTGTTTTGTGAGTGGAGCTCTTGTTCTTTTCTTGTAGATTCAATGGTCATTCTTTGGTTGCCCCGCCTTGGCTTTGTCCTTTTCTTTGTGGTTTGGGGGTGCCTTTTCCTTGCTTTGGATTCACAGATCCAAAGTCTTGATTCTTATGTTTAAACTTCTGCTCAATCTTGACAATGTATCAGTACGTTGTGCTAAGAGAGGAGATGTCAAGGAACTATATTTCATCTTGGATGTACTTGTGTATACAACTATTGGGTAGTGGATCCCCTGCATAATGGTTTTAGGGTTGAGGCCCGCAATTTAGGGTAAAATTATGGTAAAATCTCTGCAAAATGTGTGGAGAACAAATTGTAATGGGTTAAGTCCAAGGGTAGTCTACCCTAAAATGTAATAGAGTAATCTAGAATGTGTCAGCAAATGTATAAATAGAGAAAGGATCTAGGATTAGAAGACAGTTTTTTGAATGATAGCTTTGATGTATGGGTTTGTGAAAGTGAAAGTGCTCTGAGTCTGTAAGTCTGATTCGAGGGTAGTAGAGGGTATAAGAGGCTCTACAGCTGTGTGCGCAAAGGCTTGGTAGAGTCCACAGCTATGTACGCAAACCCCTACAGCTGAGTGTGCAAGGCAGAAAGTGGAATGTATTGAATAGAATATAAATAAAGATAAGTGTTTCTGAAATATTGTGTATCTGATCACCGATCTGAATGTTTATGCTTATGTTATGATTTTATGAAGTATATTTATGACTGCGCGCACTAGGTTAATTTTTAAATGTTTGCTTAAAGACCTTAAAGAATAGATCAAATCTATAATAATAGTAAGAAGACTAAGGATCTAAGAAACTACCCCTGAAGGTTATTCATGAGGTCTCGACTACTGCGTGGACTAGCAGAAGTAAGTAGATCGGTTTGCGAATTCTCCAGTCCTCATCAAAACATCCCTAGGGTGTGAAAACTTGGTTCCAGCACCTTCCCATACTGCCTCGGGTGAGACTTCAGTTCACGCTCTGTGGATTTTTGCCGAAAGGGCCGGTAGTACGAGATTTGTTTGGCTAGAAACTCTTCCGAACCTAGGTCAGGGCCCAATAATCCAACAAATGGTTCCGTTTCTGGGGCCGAGATCTGCCTAAAGGGATGTCTGATGTTAGAATGCTAGAATCCTACAAAGAAAGAGATTGAAGATTGGTTGGATTAGAAGCTTCACAAGTTTGTGGTGTAGGAAAACAAAAACCCACAGATATCTGAGAAGAGGTGGCTGGATCACTATATATACATAGATATCCAAGATATCTTCTTTGTATCTTTCTCGTTAGAACTGTATGAGTGGATCATGAGGCTAGCAGACAACATAGGAAGGTGTAAGCTTGAATAGCCAATAGTGTGGACGACGGAGTTAGTGTTTGAAGATAGGATCACACGAGTCATAGATCATTAGTTGTATTGAGTAATAGGACGGTTTATCATTGAATTTGCAATAGACACAACTGTCACCTACAACGAAGCTGAAAGACGTTTCCTCAAAGGACCGCGAGGTAAGTACATCAAATCATTGAATACCTAGATTAAAATGTTGTTATGTGAAAAATGAGTTATGTGGATCCATTGATGTCTGGGGTAACGTGGAGTGGAAGAGGCTACCAAGGGTTAGAGGGATTAGAGAACAGTCCCCTAATTTCAGCTTCACGGTAAAGTGAGGAGGAGCTTGCTAAGTTTTCTCTGAGAAGTTCAGTCTCGTTGATAAAGCAGCGCATTCCACAGCTACCACCACCATCCACACCATCGTCTTCTTCACCTATATCCACCCTATCTTCACCTACCCCACCTCCACCACCTCCAAGGGTTGGAATGGCGAGTGCAATCAAGTTGCCTGTGTTTAGAGGCGTAGGAAATGAGGAACCAGATTAGTTCTGGTTTGTGGTAATGGCGGTATGGGAATCCCAAGGCGTTACAAATGTGTTGAAGCCCTGAAAATCAGGGCTACAACAAGGGGGATACCCACCCGGTCCAGACCTTGAAAGCAGCTCCTTTTCTATTTGGGATGGTGGGTCTGATTGGGGGTAATGGGACCAGTGTCCCAATTTGTTTGTGATGATGATAAAAATTGATGTTTTCCTTTCTAAAATATTTCTACCTAGAATGCTTTTAATCTAAATCTAATCTAAAACATGCAATTATATTCTAAGGAACAGAAACATCTAATTCTAAAACTAACCTAGGATTAACTTTTCACTTATATGATCTAAAATAATTTCTAACAGCAATCGGTAATAAAGATCATTCAATTGCTACAAGAAAAGAATTAATTAAAAATGAATTGTTTCGTATAATAAATTATCCGAAACAATTGTGAGAAGCATATTGCATAATAAATTATTCATACATTTAAGCATAAATAGAATAGTCATCACCGTACAAAAGTGCCAAATGATAACTTAAGCATTCAAGCTTTCATATATAAACAACTGAACATAAAATATTACTTTTACACATAAGCAGAAATCAATAAGAGATAAAAGTACCATTAATAACAAGTCCTACTCATGAGCTTCAGCAATATAGATTTATCTTCTCCTAATTCAATATCTACTAAGAGTACAGAAATGCATTTCAATAGCAGACATTAAACACAGATATCAATAAATCTCGTTCCATTCATTCATCAAAACCTCCTTCGAAGGTGCAGAAGTGCATGTTCTAAGGAAACGTTTTTGACAAATTTCTGGACCCCTCTCTAAATTCATGATAGGGGTTAAAATACTACTAAGTAAAGACTAAAAATAGTTTATTACAAAAATATAGGAGGAGTTTTAAATGACTGTCCTCATCTAAGGCAAAAATAAATCAAAAATAAAACTAAAACTGTATCTGAAAATCAACTATGCATCTGTTCTCTCAGATCGCAAGCATTGAGCATTGGCTTCAGGAGCATCATTTGGCCAACCTCTGATTTTAGTTGTCCTGCGAAAACAAAATCGGCAAGTGTTGGCGCTATCTTTTTGGCAGAATTTGTAAGGCATTTCAGAGTCATGCATTGACTGTGTGGTTTAACCATGTACTGCTTGTAAGTGTCCCAATTCAACTTGGTTAAACCCTTGATTAACTCTACCTTTTCTTCAGCTTTCTATCTCCAGCTTGTCTGCAGTTGTTGTGCCTTTGGGAGAAATCCCAGAGCGGTTTCTAATATCGGGTTTGCTCTATGCATATTTTAATTGACATAGTCAATGACATTGCTTGCCACTGTCGCTATTTCTTCCGCTGCTTGTTCTTCCTTTTTAATTTGTGCATCCCACTTATTGAATAGCATTTCTTTGTGAGATTTATTGATTTTTAGAAAGCCTACTTTCTTTCCTTCCTCTAATTCCTGCCAAATCAAATAAGCAGAAATTTTCTTATCAATTAAATCATAATCGAGTCTCAAATCCACGACTTGACTTGTAATTTTATCGCTCATCTCACAATGGAAGCTCCATTGCGATATTCTTTGGTAGGGTGCCTCTTGCTATTGCAAGAGTTGGTCATTCAAGGTAAGGGCTTCTTAGATGAACTCTGTGACTTTGGGGTCATCTTTATGCATTTCTAGAATAGCTTTAATTGATGTTCGTTTTCGGCCAAAGTGCTCTGATACCACAACTGCATCTGTTGAAAGTCCTTTTGTAATTTTTCTAATTTCTCTTCCACTTCTCGGTTAGCACTGGCCTGTTGTAGCACAGTTGCAAAACTAGGATTTTTTCCTCTCTATCCTTAAGTAATAGTTGTACCTCGGATTCTCTATTGATAGTAGCAGAAACATAAGCTCCTACAATCTGATACAACTTAGTCAAATTTTCAGTAGGGTCAATGGTAGTCCCTTGCTAAAGGACATCTAGCTGCTCTGCCTCAGGTGAGACCACGTTGTCTAATTTTCATTTCTTTTGTTGCCTTCTTACCACTGCTTTGTGCTGTGGACTATAAAATACATCTAGAAGAGGAATCTCCTCTATCCTCAGCATGATTTCAGACGATGGGGCCATGGGAATATGATCCGTTTCTGGAGCATTGTTGACTGTTTCAATGACCATATATGTCATTGTCTGCACTTTATTCTCAGGTGTCTTCATTTTTTCCTCTTCGGTATTGATCAATTCATTAAATGTTTCCCACTCTTTATCTAGCTCAGTTCTCACTGGCTCTGGTGGCTGGATGAGGGAAGCGGGAACCTTCACCTGTGGTGTTGACAAAACTTGTTGCTCCGGGTGATCTTTAGATTGGGCAGTATCCCTCACTGGCCCTTCACTTTTATTATGGTCACTCTTAGACTGTTTAGAGTGCTCTCGTGATTCTTTCCTAGACTTAGACCTGGACTTGTCTGTACCCGAGCTTCCACTTAAACTGATGCTGGGAGTTGGCTCCCTTATTGGTTCTAAGCACAACTTATCCAAGGGGATGTTTGCTAATCTCCTCTCTCTGTAAAGTTTGAATTCTTGGAATTCCATTGGGCCAAATTGAATTTGAGCCATATGCAAAATGTCTTTCAGTGTGTTTTTCTACTAGAAGATGTCATCAAAGAGATCATCCTCTTTAGAGAATACCTTTATCTTGACAGTCGTAGTAAAATTCTTAATTACATCAAAGGGATCGAATTATCTCCCTGGAAACTTAAACAGTCGTAGACTCAACATGTTGTCTACTTCTCTGAAGGCATCAACTAAATCAAATAGTGAAAAGGTCCCACAGGCCACAGGGAATTGTGGCTAGACGACCTTCTTCTTGTCTTTCAATTCTTTGCTCATTTCTCCAACCCCGCAGGTCTGGTAGGCAATTTCAAGAGCCAATAACTTATCAGGAACATATAAAGGGAGCACATGAGGGGAAGTAATGCTTCCAAATACTCTGATGTAAGTGAAAAATGCCTCTCCAAACCATCTTCTGACAGGGAGAATATTAACTTCAGCTTCAGGGGAAAATCTTCGAGCGTCCTTATTATACAACATTCTATGAAGAGGTAGCATAACTCCATGACAAATTCTATAAAAATATGGCATAAACTTGGAATCCCACCATTCCTTATAATAGATGTGAATGGACAAGGGATTCTGTATAGTCCACTTCCAACCCATTAAAGGAAATATAGAAATAGAACAAATTGCATCCATAACATAAGCAGCTAAAAAGGAAGGAAGATAAATCCTCTGAGAGGTATTTCTTTTAGACCGGTAGTTCCAAATAGCCGAGGCTAAATTATCAGACAATATCTAGGCCCAATCCATAATGGTGGCATTAGTGGCTGCATCTAATAGGGGTAGCCACTCGGATGAAAACTTATTGATGTTAGGCCTTCCAAATAGCCTACATAGCATAGTACAGCAAAACAATACGGGGAGGAGAGGGAACCAGTACTATACATACCATGTATGTCCTTTTTCAATGGCTCTTCCTTTGATGACCAGTTCTTTGTGCACTCCACCAAGTCTTCATTCTCCTTGGCAAATTTCTCCATGAACTGCTTGTTGTAGCTTGCTTGCAATGCTGGTAAATGATACATAAGCCTTAAATCCTTCGGTGTAAATGACCCAATAAGCTCCTGGCTCCGAAACTTGAATTGTCTAATTGTTATATCAGTGTTGTCCAATACCCACTTGACCATGTCTGTATATGGAAGTATCTTAGGCCTTGTTGCTATGTGGTGTAGAAATGAGCATGCAAGTTCAGTAAGTGAGGCTTCAGATGATCCGCGTGCATCTGCTGTAACTGTTACTTCCATAACTCTGGGGTTTTCTTCTTCCAGCTGACTGTACATGCCTTCCCAAGTGGATATGCCAGATTCTCTGGTATAATTGGTATTTGTGAATAAGGGCATCATCTCTGTTTTCTTAGCAACCGAAGCTTTTCCCTTCTTTCCCATTACATTTTTCACACTGCTATGTATATTATTCTGCTAGCCGCTCCTGCAAGTTAACAAGTAAGGAAAGAATAATGATAAGTGATAAGGTGATGGGAAAGCTCTTAATTCCGAAATCATATCAAATATATCACCCTACATGAAACAACCTTTCGATTAGATCTAAATATTTTCTCATAAATGACCATCAATAAACCACTAAGTTGACATTAATGCCCATAATGCGGTATCAGATTACAAGAAATATTTCATTGAACAATGAGCCCTACTGATCTGCGATAAAGCGATTTTGCGATTTATTTTGCAATATTGTAGATCGCAATATCACTAATCATTTTTGTTAACAATCATTTATTTCTTTATGCGACTGCGAGATGCGATTTGTGAGATGATTTATCGCATATCGCAGGATCGGGATGTTTTATCTCAGGTGGTACTTGCGACATATGAAATCTGTGATGTGCGATGAGTCTTTAAGGTGTGCGATCTCGCATCACCACATTTTCGCAATTTGAAAGTTTGTTTATATGATATCCTTCTTACCTTTTGTGTGATGCGATGTTTTATTGTTAAGAGAACGATTTTATTCAAAACTTATCATAAAACTTAAGTTTTTGGGTTTTGCAGATGTTTATCGTAAGTTTATGATAATGTGTTTTATTCAAAGGGAATTATAAGTGCTATTTTTTTCTTTTTTAAAAGGGTCCCCATTTATTTATTTGTATTACTAATACTAAATAAAAAAGGGGGGGTTGTTGCTAGCCACAACAATTGGCGATTCACTAGGAAGAACCAGTTATCTCTCATTATCTTTTGATTTTTCTAAAACTTCTAAAACAGAAAAGTTTTCTGGAAAATAAAACTTTATTATAGAAGTATAAAGTGAATCATGCTTTTAGCCATTAATGGTAGTTTGTTTCTTCCGTGCTAATTCTCATTATTTTCTTCCCAAAGCTAGTCATTGTATTTACATCAGCCACTACTTAGCTTATAAAGATAAAAATAAAGATGTCTCTGTAGATCAGTTTTAAGTATGCTCATTTGTCGTAGGTAGAGCCTCTGCTTCTAGTAGGCGTTCATAGCCTAGACAGAGTTACCTGTTACCCAACAATGATCCTATATCCTACTTTGAGAAATATACAATTTTCAAAGATAAATCCATATCCACACTTATTGCTTTTGTTTTCTTTTAATTATTAAAGAACAATGTCTTGGTTTGGTAGCCAAATTATGACAGTGCCATTCACTTGATTTATAACTTTGTTGAACAAGTTGTCTCGTGATGAGACCCCTTGTCTTTTGATTGCAACAATCTTGAGTCATTGCCCTGTTTTGGTATGCAGTTTTGGCAATGTTAGCAAGTTATAATCTCTATGATCATGATAAGTCGACTCATGATGAGACCTCTTATTCTTTAAGTCTATAGTGTATCATAGGATTACTCTTTGAAAATCATAATTCTCTAGGTGGGGAGGACGTCATTGGTTCCTTAAAAATAGCTCTGGATGACAATTATAGAGTTTTTGAAGACAACTTTTCTACAGAGAACCTTCGTTTTGTTACTGATGCTTTTCAAGACTGATATAAAACAAATTCCCACTAAAGGTGTTTTTATCAAAATTCGTAAGGCCGAAACTAGTAAATTTTTTAGGCTTGTAGCATTTGACTGTATCTTTCAATAATAATGATTAATTTTCCAAATTATTTCTATTTATACAAGCGAAGAAACAAAATTTAACAAAAACACCTATCTTTTTTTTTGTGAAATCCAAAGGTAACCATTTACAACCTATTTTATTATTAAAATAAAGATATAAACAATAATTTGCAAAAATAGAAGAGGTAATCTTCTATGGAAAGTATTTTTTAAGGATCTGCCTATTAACGGGTAAAGATTCTCTTTTCCCTGCTAAATCTTGCAACATGAAAGTTGATGGACCTATAATTTCAACAATTTGGAATGGTCCAAGCCACATTTGTTGGAATTTAGAATGTTTGCCTTTTTCTTCATGAGCCTTATCCCATTTCAATACTAAATCTCCAATTTGAAAATCCTTCCTAGATACCATGTTTGAATCGAAGGAAGCCTTTACTAATGCTTGATAATGAGCATGGTTAATTTTAGCTTGTTCTCGTTGCTCTTCTAGCTTAAGGATCTGCAGTTGTCTTAGTTGTAAAGATAAAGTTGGTGTTTCGTCAATAAATTGAACTAAGGCTAAAGAAGGAATTGCTAGATGAGTTGGGAGAACTACTCTTTCCCATAAACTAAATTAAAGGGAGAAGTGCCAATGGAAGCCTTTTGAGTTATTCGGTCTACCCAAAGAGCATACATCAAAGATTGGTTCCAATTTTTATGATTCTGATCAATGGTTCACTTAATGATTCTAATTAAGTTTTTATTTGTTGATTCGGAAAACCCTTTCCCTTGTGGGTAATAATTGGCAAAATATTTAAGCTTAAAACCTCTTTTAAGTGCAAATTTAGTCATAAAATTGCCAAAAAAATATGATGCATTGTCAAACATTAAAGAAGAAGGTAACCAAACCTGGTAATTATGAACTGATCTATGAAATCGATGATATGTTCAGCATTAGCTGTCTTGAGAGGAACTGTTTCCACCCATTTAATAAAATAATCTGTAGTTGTAAGGATGTACCTATGCTGTTTAGAAGAGTGAGGAATAATCTCACCTATTATATCCAATCCCCATTGACCAAATGGTTGATTGATATTGACTGGTTGCAATGGCAATGATGGTTTCTTTTGTCCTTCGGCAGTAGTTTGACAAACTTGACATTTCCTTGCATAGCTATGCACATCTTTAAATAGTGTAGGCCAATAGTATCCTGCGCGCAAAATTTTATGTGTTATAGAATCTCCCACATAATGTCCACTTGCTGGTCCATCATGGAGTTCCTGCAACACTTTTTTAGTTTCAGATTTCTCAAGACATCGTATAATAACATAATCATAATTCATCCTAAGAAGCACATCGTTTATGAGTTGATACTGCATGGCTTTCAATCTTAGGGCTCTTTTCTTTGTATAATTCATATTTGAAGGAGCATATCCATTTTTTAAATAAAATATGATATCAACATATCTCGATTCAATGTTGTTTAGGCTACCCCATACATTTGTACCTCTTGATTAGGAGATGACATTTCAAAAATAAGCGATGCTCCAGAAAACATCTTGCAAAAGCCTTGACCTTTTACAATATTTGTTGGCCTGATCTTAGCATCGTATTCTTGTAGGGCAGTGACCCAATTTTCTCTATTTTCACCCACGTCTTTCTGCACTAAGAGATTTCTTACCACGGTAAATGGAAGTATTATCTTTGTATGGGTTTTAAGAAGAAAAGGTCTAAAATGTTTGATTGCTTTGAAAACAGCACAAGCTTGTTTCTCAACGTCAGAATAATTTAATTCAGCCCCTTGCAAATTTGAACTAAAGAAGGTAATTGGGGCTTCCGCTTTGTCTTGATTGGCTTTCGTGAGTATTGCAGCAGATGACTTCTCAGAGGCAAATGTATACAAAATGAAAGGATTGGAAAACTTTGGAGTTGCTAGGGATGGGGCATTAACAATCGCTTGCTTAATCAGATTGAATGCTTCATACTCTGCTTGGCCCCATTTAAAGAGTGAATTCTTTTTTATCATTGCTTGTAATGATGACACAATCCTTGAGAAGTCTGGAATAAATCCTTTAACAAAATTAATTTGGCCAAGGAAGGATTGTATAGCTTTCTTATTATGTGGTAAGGATATTTCGGAAATTTCTTTAATACTGGATCAAATGGATTCCAGATTTTGACACTATAAATCCAAGAAGTTCTCCTTCACTTAATGCAAAAAAGGACCTTTTTGGATTAAGTGAAATCCCATACCTTTGACAACGTTGGAAGATCTACTTTAAGTCTCTGAGGTGATTACCACATTTTTTAGAATATATTGTTATTTCATCCAAGTAAATCACCACTGATTTGTTTACTAATCCCTTAAATGTGATATCCATGGTCCTTTGAAATGTGGCGCCAGCTAATCAGCCCAAAAGTTATCTTTTCATATCCATAAGTACTCTATTTGGTTCTGAACGTGGTTTTAGATAATCGTCAGGATGGACCAAAACTTGGTTGTAGCCAGAGAACCATCTAAAAAGGACATTAATTCTAATCCTGCAACTGCATGCAATATTTGTTCCATAGGAGGCAGGGGAAAATTATCCTTTTGGTAGGCTTTGTTAAGATTTTGAAAGTCAATACAAATTCGAATGTCTCCGTTTTTCTTTCTGACTCGAACCAAGTCGGAAACCCATCTAGAATGTTGAATGGGAAAAATGATTTTGGCTTCCAACAATTTATTGAGCTCAGGTTTAATCTAACTTTCTAGATTAGGATGGATCTTCCTTAGCTTTTGCTGGACAGGTTTTTCATTAGCTATCATTGGGATAGTATGCTGAATGATTGAAGTGTCATAAGTCTTAAGGTCATCGTAATTCTAGGAAAAGACACTTTTATACTGTTCCTAGATTTACTAACTCATAGTTTAGAGTTGAACTCTAGAGTTTTGAATTGGTAGACCTCTTAAATCTGTCTTTCAAATCATATAAGTCTTCCAACTTGACTACAGATTTTGGTATGGCATTATTGGTTCTCTATTGTTGTAACTGCTTGTCATGTTGGTCCTCATCAATTATCTTATTAGTGTAAGATCCTTCTAATGTCAGGAAACTTACAATATCAGGGTCATCGTTAAAAATTCTCCAGTTGGTAACATTATCAAGGATGGAGAGCCTAAATATCAATTTGATTAAGAATCTGTCTGGGCTATAGTATTCTAAGGGAATGAGCTTGGAAGCTACATTAACCAGGAGGTCAACACTAGAATTTCCTGGGAATGGATGAAATATTGAATGCTATAAAATGTTCAGTCAGATCTTACACTAAAGATTGATAATGCTTTAAATGACCTGATAGACAATGTATAGTATTTCATACCTGTTTAATAACAATCTCAGAGTCTCCAAAAACTTCTAGATATTTGATGTCTAGTCCGAATGCCTTGTACAACCCTTGCACTAGAGCTTTATATTCTGCAGTGTTGTTTGTGCAATCAAACTCAAGTCTACAAGTTAGCATGGTTTTATTCCCTTCTAGACTAACTAATATACATCTTGCTCCTGCTCCATCATTAGACTTAGAACTGTCAAAAAATAATTTCCAAAACAAAGAAGTATTTACAGGACTATCTAAAAAATTAACGCATTTAGAACTATCTGTTTGAGAAAAGTTTTCTACTTGAGACAAAACAAAATGTTCTAAATAAGGCGAAGTATGAGCATTAAAATTTCTTAAGAAAGAGACAACAGAGTAGTTGCCAATTATATTGTTGATGTATGCTATAGGTTCATTTTCTCCTTCCAATTTCATCACTATGTATTTTTGGTGTCTTTCTCGCTCAACCTTTATCTGTTTTGGTTTACCATTGTAAGGAGCCACATGTGTGACCAATAGGTTGCAAAATATCCATGAAGCTTTTCAGACCAATCCCTACTAAGAATTAAATTGTAAAATTCAGGAATGTTTGCAACTAAAATATCAATGACTTGACATACTTTTGGATTAGATGACAGCCTTATGGTAACTTGATTTAGTTCACCAATTATTTCAACCTGCGATCAGTCCAGCTGAACTATGTGAACTGTAGATTTTTGACGTTTGACGTTTAACTTTGCACATATTTTTTTAGGCAAAATATTAGATGAAGCTCATGAATCTACCAAACAATTATGCAAGTTTTTATTGAAAATTTTGTAAGTAAGAAGGAATGGAGGAGTATGGGATTTTGACCTACCTCCAATTAAAGCAATATTATTTGGGTCAACTTTATTTGCCATATTAGTTGGAGGTCTTCCCATCTCATGAGAAGCTTGTGAGATTACAACAGCAAGAAGAGGTGCAACATGTATTGCATGTAACTCTTTCAAAAGTAGTTTCTATTGATGTTTTAATTTGCTCAGTTTGTGAAAAGTAATGTTAGCCCTAGTCTTCTTCATGTCTTCAACAATATTATACTCCATCTCATTAGAAACAATCAGTGTTTTAGATGGAGTTGATGAATCAGATTGGATTGGGATTGTTTGAGTCGCTTCTGGTGATGATTTCTTACCTGCGACTTTATCTTTGGATACTGAGATTACGCTCTTCTATTCAGAACTAGGTTGTAGAGGATCGAGTTGATTTCTACTTCTGGTACTGACTGGTGATGCCTCTTGATCCTCCTCGTCTGGAAGAATGAAGTCCCACATTCCCTGTAGCTCTACAACTTCATCTTCATCATCGGGTTCTTCATTAGAAGCTTCCTCTTCTTCTCCTTCAAATTCTGCATTTATTATAGCATTGGGAGGCTTTGAATCAGTTGAAGGATTTTTTCTATAAGACTTGTAGGGTTTCTTAGAAGAAGTCTTTGCTACTTGTCTTTTAATGTTAACCATTTTGTCAAACATGGTTTTTAAAACTTTCTACAATCCTTCTAAATCAAATGGGTCCTTTAGTTGCTTTTTCTTAGGATCGTCTCTAAAAGTAACCTTCTCAGATTTTCTTTCATCGACATCATTTTTCTTTTCTAAAGCTAAGATACGTTTTTCTACTTCTATCGCTTCCTTCATGTTTTTGGCTAATGTTGTCTTGGTAGCCCTGTCAACGAAGATTGCTATGTTCGATGGTAAAACAAATATGTACCATTCACTTCAAAATTCTTCGATAGGCTTGGAAGTGGTCAGAATTTTATTCAAAAGCTTGTTGAAACGCAATATAAAATCTTTGATAGGTTCCCTCGATTTAGTCTTTAGATTCGATAGATCATTGATCAATGTTGTTGTATACCTATCATCACCGAACTTTGTCAATAATTGCTCTTGGAAAATGTCCCAACTAGTAATAGACCCTGATGGTAATGAAAAATACTAGGATCTAGCTGCTGCTTGTAAAGTACAAGGAAAAAGTCTAACAAAGGCATCTTCATTTGTAACTCCATTTAAATTTATTGATAACATAAAGTTGTTTATGTGTTCTTCTACTAGCATGCCTGCTTCAGGATTAAACTTGGGCAACCATTTTTTAAGATGGGCTGGTAATTGACTCAAGGGTGCAGGCATTGAGACTGCCCCTAGATTATTCCATGGATTTTGAGCCATCGTTGAGCTACTAACAGAGGAAAGCGCAGATGAACTTCCTTGTGGTAGGGATGAAGATGTTAAAGCTCCAGTGCTTTGATGGAAAACAATATGAAGTGGAGGGGTGGATGGTTGACTTTGCAATGGAGAAGTTGGAATGGATGTTGATGATAAAATGGTCTCACTATCAGACCCTTGAGGTGACTTCCATGCTCTTTTCCTTTTAGGTAGAGGTAATTCAATTGATTCAATACCAAACTTTTCACTCTGTAATTTGGTAAGAGGATGAGAAGGATTGTATTGTGAAGTCACATTACCTTGAGATATTTCGGACTTTTGCAGTGATATGGAAAATCTTTGAAGTTTATGAATCAAAGAATCAACTTCAGGAGGTTCAATAGTAGATGTATCTGAGATGTTTGGGTTTGTGGCAGTGGTTGTAGTTTTCTCGACTTCTCACTTAAGAGTTAAAGACTCAGAATGCGATGGATAAGTCGGGGGAGATGTTGACGATGATTTACTCTCAGAATGGTATTTAGATTTAGATTTACTAGCCATTCACAATTTGGGCCCTACTTCTAGTACCAAATATGTTGAAGCCCCGAAAATCGGGTCTACAACAAGGGGGATACTCACCCGGTCTAGACCTTGAAAGCAGCTCCTTTTCCATTTGGGGATGGTGGGTCCGATTGGGGGTAATGGGACCAATTTTCCAATTTGTTTGTGATGATAATAAGAATTGATGTTTTCCTTTCTAAAAGATTTCTACCTAGAATGCTTTTAATCTAAATCTAATCTAAAACATGCAATTATATTCTAAGTAACATAAACACCTAATTCTAAAACTAACCCGGGATTAACTTTTCACTTATACGATCTAAAATAATTTCTAACAACAATCGGTAATAAAGATCATTCAATTGCTACAAGAAAAGAACCCATTAAAAATGAATTCTTTCGTATAAGAAATTAGCCGAAACAATTGTGAGAAGCATATCGCATAATAAATTATTCATACATTTAAGTATAAATAGAATAGTCATCACCGTACAAAAGTTCCAAATGATAACTTAAGCATTCAAGCTTTCATATATAAACGACTGAACATAAAATATTACTTTTACACATAAGCAGAAATCAATAAGAGATAAAAGTACCATTGATAACAAGTCCTACTCATGAGCTTCAGCAATATAGATTTATCTTCTCCTAATTCAATATCTACTAAGAGTACATAAATGCATTTCAGTAGTAGACATTAAACACAGATATCAATAAATCTCGTTCCATTCATTCATCAAAACCTCCTCCGAAGGTGCAGAAGTGCATGTTCTAAGGAAACGTTTTTGAAAAATTTCTGGACCCCTCTCTAAATTCATGATAGGGGTTAAAATACTACTAAATAAAGACTAAAAATAATTTATTACAAAAATATAGGAGGCGTTTTAAATGATTGTCCTCATATAAGGCAAAAAATAAATCAAAAATAAAACTAAAATTGTATCTAGAAATAAGCTATGCATCTGTTCTTTGATATCGCAAGCATTCAACATCGGCTTCAGGAATGTCGGTTGGCCGACCTCTGATTTTAGTTGTCTTATGAAAACAAAATTGGCAAGTTCTGGCGTTATCGTTTTGGCAGAATTTGTAAGGCATTTCAGAGTCATGTATTGACTATGCGGTTTAACCAAGTACTTCCAGTAAGTGTCCCAATGCAACTTGGTTAAACCCTTGATTGACTCTGCCTTTTCTTTAGCTTTCTATCTCCAGCTTGTCTGCAGTTGTTGTGCCTTTTGGAGAAATCCTGGAGCGGTTTCTGATATCAGTTTTGCTCTATGAAGATTTTCATTGACATAGTCAATGAAATTGCTCGTCGTTGTCGCTGTTTCTTCCACTGCCTGTTCTACCTTTTTAATCTATGCATCCCACTTATTGAACAACATTTCTTTGTGGGTTTCATTGGTTTTGAGCAAGCCTGCTTTCTTTCCTTCCTCTGATTCCTGCCAAATCAAATAATCAGAAATTTTCTTATCAATTAAATCACAATCGAGTCGCGAATCCACGACTTGACTTGTAATTTTATCGCTCATCTCAAAATGGGAGCTCCATTGCGATATTCTTTAGCAAAGTGCCTCTTGCTACTGCAAGATTTGGTCATTCAAGGCAAGGGCTTCTAAGATGAAATCTATGAATTTGGGGTCATATTTATGCATTTCTAGCATAGCCTCTAATTGATGTTCCTTTTCGGCCATATTGCTCTGATACCCCAGCTACATCTGTTGAAAGTCCAATTGTAATTTTTCTAATTTCTCTTCCGCTTCTCAGTTACCACTGGCCTACTGTAGCTATTGTTGAAAAACTAGGACTTTTTCCTCTCTATCCTTAAGTAATAGTTGTACCTCAGACACTTTATCCATAGTAGCAGAAGTGTAAGCTCCTACGATCTGGGATAACTTAGTCAAATTTTTAATAGGGTCAGTGTTAGGGTCTCGCTAAAGGACATCAAGTTTCTCTGCCTCAGATGAGAGCACGCTATCTAATTTTCGTTTCTTTCTTTGCCTTCTTACCACTGCTTTGTGCTGCGGACTATAAAATACATCTAGAGGAGGAATCTCCTCTATCTTCAACATGATTTCAGACGATGGGGCCATGGGAATATGCTCCATTCCTGGAGCATTGCTGACTTTTTCAATGACCATATCTATCATTATCTGCATTGTATTCTCAGGTGTCTTCATGTTTTGCTCTTCAGTATTGATCAATTCATTAAATGTTTTCCACTCTTTATCTAGCTCAGTTCTCACTGGCTTTGGTGGTTGGATGAAGGGAACAGGAACCTTCACCTATGGTGTTGACAAAACTTGTTGCTCTGGGTGCTCTTTAGATTGGGAAGTATCCCTGACTAACCCTTCACTTTTATTATGGTCACTCTCGGACCGTTTAGAACGCCCTGGTGATTCTTTTCCAGAATTAGACTTGGACTTGTCTATACCCGAGCTTCCATTTAAACTGATGCTGGGAGTTGGCTCCCTTATTGGTTCTAAGCGCAACTTATCCAAGGGGATGTTTGCTAATCTCCTCTCTCTGTAAAGTTTGAATTCTTGGAATTCCACTGGGCCAAATTGAATTTGAGGCATATGCAAAATGTCTTTCAGTGTGTTCTTCTACTAGAAGATGTCATCAAAGAGATCATCCTCTTTGGAGAATACCTTTACCTTGACAGTCATAGTAAAATTCTTAATTACATCAAAGGGATCAAATTGTCTCCCTGGAAACATAAACAGTCATAGACTCAGCATGTTGTCTACTTCTCTGAAGGCATGACCTAAATCAAACAGTGACAATCCCCATAGGCCACAGGGAATTGTGGCCAGACGACCTTCTTCTTGTCTTTCAATTCTTCGCTCATTCCTCCACCCCGCAAGTCTGGTAGGCAATTTCACGAGCCAATAACTTATCAGGAACATATAAAGGAATCACATGAGGGGAATAAATGCTTCCAAATACTCTGATGTAAGTGAGAAACTCTTCTCCAAACCATCTTCCGACAGGAAGAATATCAACTTCAGCTTTGGGGGAAAATCTTGGGGCATCCTTATTATACAACATTCTGTGAAGAGTTAAGATAACTCCATGACAAATTCTATAAAAATATGGCGTAAACTTGGAATCCCACAATTCCTTATGATAGATGTGAATGGATAAGGGATTCTGTATAGTCCACTTCCAACCCATTAAAGGAAATCTAGAAACAAAACAAATTACATCCATAACATAAGCAGCTAAAAAGAAAGGAGGATAAATCCTTTGAGAGGGAGTTATTTTAGATCAGTAGTTCCAAATAGCCGAGGCTAAATTATCAAACAATATCTGGGCCCAATCCATAATAGTGGCATTAGTGGTCGCATCTAATAGGGGTAGCCACTCGAATGAAAACTTGTTGATGTCAAACCTTCCAAATAGCCTACATAGCATAACAGTAGCAAAACAATTCGGGGAGGAGAGGGAACCAATATTGTACATACCATGTTTGTCCTTTTTCAATGGCTCTTCCTTTGACAACCAATTCTTGGTGCACTCTGCCAAGTCTTCGTTCTCCTTGGAGAATTTCTCCATGAACTCATTGTTGTAGCTTGCCTGCGGTGCTCGTAAATGATACATAAGCCTTAAATCCTATGGGGTAAACGACCCAATAAGCTTCTGGCTCCAAGACTTGAATTGTCTGTCTATTATATTAGCATTGTCCAATACGCACTTGACCATGTCTGTATATGGAAGTATCATAGGCCTTGCTGCTATGCGGTGCAGAATGAGCATGCAAGTTTAGTAAGTGAGGCTTCAGATGACGCGTGCGGCTACTGTAACTATTACTTCCATAACTCTGGGGTTTTCTTCTTCTAGCAGACTGTACATGCCTTCCCAAGTGGATATGTCGGATTCTCTGGTACAAGTGGTATCTGTGAATAAGGGCATCATCTCTGTTTTCTCAGCAACTGGATCTTTTCCCTTCTTTCCCATTATGTTCTGTAAACTATTGTGTATATTATTCTACTTGCCGCTCCTACAAGTTAACAAGTAAATAAAGAATAATGGTAAGTGATAAGGTGATGGGAAAGCTCTTAATTCCGAAATCATATCAAATATATCACCCTACGTGAAAGAACATTTCGATCAGATCTAAATCTTTTCTCATAAATGACCATCAATAAACCACTAAGTTGACATTAATGCCCATAACACGGTATCAGATACGAGAAACATTTCACTGAACAATGAGCCCTGCTGATCTGCAATAAATCGATTTTGCGATTTTCTTCACAATATCACTAATCCTTTTTATTAACAATCATTTATTTCTTTATGTGACTGCAACATGCGATTTTACGAGATGCTTTATTGCATGTCACAGGATCGGGATGTTTTATCTCAGGTGGTGCTTGCAACATATGAAATCTACAATGTGCGATGAGTCTTTAAGGTGTGCGCGATCTCGCATCATCGCGTTTTCGCAATTTCGAAAGTTTGTTTATATGATATCCTTCTTTACCTTTTGTGCAACGTGATGTTTTAGTATTAAGAGAACGATTTTATTCAAGACTGATCATAAAACTTAAGTTTTTGGGTTTTGCAGATGTTTATCCTAAGTTTATGATAGTGTGTTTTATTCAAATGGAATTATAAGTGACAGTTTTTTCTTTTGTGGAAGGGTCCCCATTTATTTAGTTTTATTACTAATACTAAATAAAAAAGGGGGGATTGTTGCTGGCCACAACAGGGTGATAACATTAAAAAGGCTACATTAGTGAGCACGCTATAGGACCGCGCATTGACGTGGTATATTAAGCACTCCAGCAATCATCTGAATGCCAGAATAGCAGAGATCCAGGATGCGTTGAACAAAGAGTTTAGTCAACTAAAATCAGAAACTCAGTCGATCATTGGATTTAAGGAAATTATGATGCTTCCAAGCAAGACACCGTGGGATCTAGATCAGCGCCTGAAATGTATCATCCGTGAGGTAAATGTGACACTTTCGGATGCACAACATCACGCCTGGTTTGTGGCATCCATAACACCACACCTAAGGACGGCGCTGTCACAACAAAAGAGCTCAACCCAAGCCGAATCATTAGAGATAGCGATGAGGTTGCATGAAATGGCAATTCAAGATCCTGGGTTGGGATTCCAACAAATCCACACGCAATTACAAAACCTGTGCCTAGAGATGCAGAGCTTGAAGAAGGATAGGGCACCCTAGTTAGAGGTGCGAGAGGAAGTGTGGTGTATAAAATGTAAGGGTAAAGGTCACGATAAGGATCATTGTCCTGTATTCAAAAACTATTTGGTAGGAGGGGGACCGATGCCATTAAGGCTGGAGGTACAAGCAGGACCATGTGTGGCCCTTCCACTTTGGTGCATGATTTGTCAAGTAAGAGGTAAGCACGCAACGGAAAACTGCCACTTATTACAGAAGTGTACTCAGACTCCACAACAATTGCATTGTAACTTCTGCAGATCAGTGGGTCATGATGAGCGAACACGTCGAATTTATGAACTAATGATGGATGGAAACTTCACGTACCGAATGAAAACTAAAACGCGAAGTTTCGATCCGGCTGTTGGGGCGCGTAGAGGATTCCAAGGACGTGGATGAGGGAGAGGCAGAATGGGACCTGGACGAGGGCGCGGACAATTGATCTGTTATAGCGGAGGGTTAGGGCACTACGTGCGTGATTGTACCAACCTTACGAGGATATCTTGTCCATATTGTGAATAGTTTGATTATGAAATGGTAGACTATCTGACTCTGATTGCCCAAATGCGTGAGAAAAGGGTACTACAGGGCACCCCAACTCAAAATATCCAAATGATGAGGTCTAAACCGCGCGAAGAGGATCCTAGCATAAATATGGTACTCAGAAGCAACGCAACCACAGGAGAAGATAAGAGGAAACTCCTTGAAGAAGAGTTGAAGGTTCACGAGGCTCCTACAAGGGAACCTGTAACTGAAAATGTGAAAGAAGCGTTCAAAGAGGCCAAGAAGGGAATTGTGGAAGATCCCAATTCAAATAGTAATGATCAACAGGAACCGGGAATGGATCCTTCTATGATTAATACCTTCTTAGAAACATGCATGAAGCTGCTCCGCGACAATAAGGCAGTTAAATGATTGCAAGAACTGATCACTAAGTGCACAGGATTAGGAGAGCCACATATGGTTCGAAAGCTTGAAAAGCATACTTTTTGCACCGGACGGGAAATGCGATTGACGGCACAAATAGGTGAGTATGAAATGGATCAGGTCATTTTGGACTTAGGGTTGGATGCGAATGTGTTGCCTAAGTAAACATGGGAGTGTATGGGAAGACCCGTGCTACAATGGTCTCCCATCCAACTGTGAATGACCAACCAACAAAATATCTTACCAATGGGAAGGTTGTAGGGCGTGACAGTAGACATTGAAGGTGTAAGTACATAGACAGATTTCAAGGTAATAGAAATCGTGGATGACAGTAAACCTTACCCTGCATTACTTGGAATAGATTGGGAAATGGATATGAATCTAGTTATCAACTTGAAGAAGCAAAAAATGATTTTCGAGAAAAAGTCGCTATGTGTAATTATGCCGTTGGATCCAGCTGAGGGAGCGCACTACACTGAACCTGTGCGCGATGAGGATAGTAATGATGAACTAGACTACATCTACTAGATAACGGCACAAAACCAGGATAGAGTGAATCCAATGGCGGATGGAAGACTCTCATGGGAAAGCAACAGTTCCTGCATGTCGAATTTAGATGAAGAAGTAGAGCATTAGCAGAACCGATTGCATGAGGTAACAATGCTAAATTGTAATATGATGATCAGATCACTACGGCATGTGACAACCGAAGTAAGGACACTACCAACAAGTGATGGCGCAACAAATGAGGAGGAATTTGTAGACCATTGGGGAACTACAATTATGGAGTGGAAACAAGACAATGCACATGAAGGGGTGTTGTGCGCAAAAGGGTGGAAAGCACATCAAAAGATTAGGTGGAACCGACGTGAATGTAAAAAGTGACTGCATGTACAAGATGAAGGCCCTAAGCATCAAATGTGGGTTGGGAAGCCAGGACAAAGTGGTTTGGGCGCCGACTTCCAATGAAGGATGCAGTTGTGTGCTACACAACCACTACTGCAACTAAATCTGTGCGTACCAAGGGTTCGGTGGGTAGTTAGGATCATGAAAAAGACAAAGCATGCGAAGATGACTGTATCGTTCCCAAATCAAGTGAAACCAGGAAGGCAGAGAAAATTTCCCTGTGCACAGCCCCATTAGTTCAGATTAACCTGGGCGAAGACATTAGGCAATTGCATGAAGCTATTTGGCACAGCAGCTTGAGACTTCGTGAACTTGATAAGGAATGGGCAAGGATGAAGAGGAAAAATGCAAGGTTGGATGAAGAAATTAGCAAAATAAAAAGTGGAGTCACACAAACAGGTTGCGCGAATCTAAGAATAAAGGAACCAGACCTGGCTAGCTCTTCTATGATACTAGAACGAACTGAGACACTACTATCATTGTTGTGACTGCACCCTACTGAATGGAGGAGCATAAAATGCAATGCACTATTAAATGCAAAGGTATGCGAAGGGTGCCCACATCCCAGGCTAGCAGCGAAGTGGAAGCCTCGTATGGGGGGTGCGACCACTTCACTCTATGTAGGAGGCCAAGTCGCAACACCCCACGCAGTTGGAAGAGGGCGCAAGACTATAAATAAGTCTGTAGGGAGGTTGTACGGCATGGACGTGGTGTGTAAGATCAGTATGCAGTATATAACGTGTCCATGTACGAGGTCCTGTGCTGCCACGTGGGAAGGATGGAAGGTGACTGTTGCAGACACTGTTCATGACAAGATGTCCCATTTAAGACATCGAGGAGTGGATGACAGGAAATTAAGACATAGAGTTAACTACCAAAATCACATTAATGAGCCATGAATGGGGAACATGTCCGAATTTGAAAATTCGAAAAAGTATATAAATAACAAGTGGCTTGTCACAAAACAAAATTTGGCCATTTGAATATTAGGACGTTCTGGGTTCAAAACAATAGGAGCAAAATGAATGAAAATCTCTTGAAAGAAAGCCCGTGGTTTCAAGAATTGCTGAAGGGACTGCAAGAGTCATTACTAAGGTTGATATCCACAACCAAGGATGCTACATAGAACCCTATGCCACAGGTGGGAGGGACAGTTGAAATCCTTAAATCGCCAGGATGTCGCGGACCAAGAAGGACCCCCAGGTACTAGGACAAGTAAGGATGTCGCCACGGAATCTGCGATTTAGCAAGCTGTCAATGGAAGAAAAGGGCAAAGTTGCTACTATTGAAAGCGACAATCACAAAGAGGACCCTCCGACATATGTCGAAGAAATGGAACTCGAGAAAGAAATAGAGGAAGATATTCAACCAGTGTGGGGCCTTGTAAAACAACCCAAGTATTTCCCTGCACAGAAAGGAAAGGTTAGGGTACCTAAATATTTGGATGTTGTTCAGAGCAAGCTTATAACCCTGTCCCTCCCCAAAGGGTTTCTGCTTGAAGGAATGGAATTTGGACCCATCCCCTCTATGAAATTTGAGGACTAGGACCTCACGAATACTAAGAAGTTCCCTCATTTGAAAACTAGTGAATTGATGGAACTAAGCACGGAGGGGGCCATCACAACACTATAGCCGAAGGAAGGGCTGCAAAAGGTGGAGGAGGCTGGGCTACTTCACCTCCTGTCGATTCCACATTTTCATCGGCCCCCAATCACAATATTGGTCATCAAGCAATTGCTCTTCCTACTGCATGATGGGTACTTATGGCTCGGTAAACCCATCCCCATCATAGTGGAACTCATTCATAGGATCTCTCAGCTTCCTTGTGAAGGCAGGGACCCCACAGAAATAGTGGGCACGGGTAGTGACTTGACGCATGCAGAAACTATGAAAAGGAAATACAACTTGGAGAAAATGTAGAGAGGGTATCTTATCACTAGCATTCAGAACACAGGGGTTCGCATTGTTACCCAACTGTTGGTCGAGAAGGTAATGAGAAAATGTCGAGGCAGTGAGGTACCAGCAACAGTCATCGCGTTAGCTGAGTAATGCGCAAAAGGGATATGATTTAATTGCGTGTGGTTCCTCTGCGACGAATTCCTAACGAACTACAGGGAAGCCCAGGAGGAGGGTAATACCTTCCACTATGCGTGATTACTCTTATCCATCCTATTGGCTATGATTGAATTGCCCAAAGATAGTCAGTTTCTTCCCCTAGACCAGGATTGGCCAGAGGCAGCCAGATACGCGTCAATATGGGCAATAAAGGATGCCACTAGAATCTATGAAGTCAAGATTTTCTGAATACTAATGGATGCAAGCATATGACAATGGATCAACCAGCAACCTTGCTTAACTATTGAAATATATGACAGTGTGAAAAGTGTTGCTTATTTTAAGGTGGATATGCACCACGTATATATCAGGGCGCGCAAGGATCCAGAGCAGACATGGACCACGCTTCCTTTCATCGCTATTGATGATTTTGTTTTCACAGTGCTTGATACCTAGCCACCAGAGTAGCATGGACTAGATGCAGTAGGACATGATGAGGCCATAATCCAAAAGCAGAAGGCTGCCACCAAATCCCTAGCACAATAGAAGTGAAATGAACAACTCGCTGAGGAAGTACGGGCATCCCAAGAAGTAGTGCAGGCTGCCACAGACAAGGCGAAAATAGGCAGGGCTGCTACAACAAAAGATGAAAGAGGCACACAAAGCCAGAAATGGATACTATGATGGAAGGAGTGGAACTTAGCACCACTGGTGCACCCTTGAAATTACTGTGAATAACAGAGCAGACAAGGTTAAGGGAGAAGGCCAAGGCATCCAAGCTGGACGCGGAACCTATCACATTGACTAAGGGTGACCTATGTGACATTGGGGATATAGTGCGCGAGGCTACCAAGGAGGCGCTCGATGAGGCGAGTGAGCTCCAGTATTGCAACAATAATGTTGCAACTCTTGGGGCTTCCTTCTTTACTTTTATCAACCCGTTAGTTCGTAACAAACTTAGAAGTGACGGTGTTGTATGCACAAGTACTAGCTCTTATTGCAGCTTGTCACTTAATCAACTGGCACAAGTTCGCTAGGAGCTTAAGCCAACTTCTATGAGTTCTAAAAAGAAGCTTATATTGTGATGGAAGAAAGCTAACTCTACAGGGGCTATTCTACTTGCAGAAAGAGAAGGAAAACTGAAATGAAACACAAACCCTAGCGAACCCTAATTTTGCAAGAAAAGAGGTGGAAACTACTGAAATGGGTGTCGTTGACTATTGAAAAGGTGAATTGTGTTTATTCAAGCTACTTCTGAAGAGAAATGAGAAGAAATAATGTTTTTGTACTTTTGATCATTTTTATGTGGAATTATTATGCTTATGGTTTGACTGGTTGTGGCAGTGCAGAGGTTTGGTGGGAAAGATGGAGTTGGCTTTTGCAGTTCGTGAGGAAGGTGTGGAGAGGTCCTAAGAAGCCCCTGGTACCCTTCTGAAGGCTTCAATTGTGATCAGACTTCGAAAAAACGCTCGCACGAACTTCTACAGGAGGCTGTAGGCGACCTATAGAAGGTTCTACAGGAGGATCTACAAGAGGAGGCCGAAAGTGGTTTTTGGAGGTTTGAAGGTGGAAAAATGATGGGAAAATGGAAATGAAGGCTAGATGAAGGTGTTGAAGGGTCTAGGACTCTGTCAATGAAGATCGGGAATGAAGCAGATGGTTGGATTTGTTCAAAGGGCAAAAAAGCAACTTTGTGAAAAAATGCAGAAATTAGGCAGATTGGCGAAATGAGGTGAATGAGTGAGGAACTCTTGAGAAATGAACTAGTACAGGCTATACTAAGGAGGAATGATAAGCTAGAATGTTCTACAAGTGATTTGCACACTTACTTCTCAAAACTGACCCAAGCAAGAACAAAAAAAAACAGAGTTTTGTCTATTTTGACCTAAAATCTGACCTAAAACTAGAAAAGTGTTGAACAGAACTATATGAATAGAAAATTATGTGAGAAAGCCATGGTAAATGAACAACAAAGGATCTAAGCATGTGAATCCAAACTAATATCAAATTCTCCAACTCGAAATATCACACTAGCAATTGCATTGGAAGAGCAAAGACTATGTTTTTGGTGGTAGCAGTAATGCCTTGACCTCAAATCATGGTCCCAAGGAGGGAGAAAAGAGATCAAGACCTTTTGGTAGCCTTTTTGGATCTTTCTTTGTTACTACAACAAACTACTTAAGCAACTTGAAGCAAGAACAACTATTCTAACCATCAAAAGAAACCTATTTTACCCAAGCAAGATTTAACCTAAACAACATAAATTATCATATGAATGTAAGAAAAAGCATATAGATACAAAAAGGAGGTGTTGGGAAACTTGTGTTGGGACCTAACCCAATAGTTTCAGCCCTCTAGAAAAAATCAGTGTTGGTTCAAACTAGATTCATCTTCATTGATAAAAAAATAGCAGTTACATCACAAAACAGTCTTCAAAAAGAGCTCGAAAATGAGCTGAGTACAAGGTTGCACAAAAGTGCGAAAATAGACTACGAAATGGCTAACCTACTGAGGCTTGAAACCTTCTTATTTGTACAAGTGAGGACTCCCAACAATCCTCCTAAACTTAAGGAAATCAGCTGCCTAAAACTTAAGATAACAGCAACCCTACTAGACTTGCTTGGTTGCCCCTTGGAATCATTGATGTGGGCCTTTGTACTTCGAGCTGCTGATCAAGAACTCGAGGAAGGGGTCATTAATGAAGGAGACACCCTTCCTATAAGTCCTCAGCCCTATTTCCTTGAGTTTGGCTACCATTCTGCTCATAAATTTCTGGTCCTTGTCTAAAATTGTTCGAAAATATGCAATCAACATTCATTAGACTATGTGGCAAAGTGACTATCCCCATTCACTCTATTGACATAAATATATTCAAAAACATGCACAAAATTACTAAGAATGGTGGATTAAATGAAAATAATAGGCAGAATGAGCCCATATAGTTACCCATTTCTAGGGCTCATCATTACCCCTCTACTGAATGGGTTGCTCATCCTCTAAGCAACTAATCCAATTCTTCATCTTTAATAGCTTTAACAGTTTCCCTGACATCCCAAGCCTTTGAGGTAATGTCCTCTTCTCTGTCATGAAAACTTACTTTCCTGTCCACTTCCTCCCATTGTTTCTGTTCTTCCTCCTCCTTAACCCCTTCCAACAGTCCTAACAGTAGTGGAGGACCAAACTTAAGACCAATCTAGTTGGCTTTCAAGTTTTGCATTGATTTTTTATATAGAGGCACTCTCATCATAGCCTCCCTCATTCTGGTTGGGGAGTGATACTCCCTGATCTTTAGGCTATATGACAATTTATTCCACCTTCTCATGCAAGCATGAAGGAAGTCATTGCCAAATAATCTCTCCATATCTTCAAAATGAGTGATAGCTTGTGCTTACCTGTCAACATAATCAGGGAGAACTTGAGGATTGTTTGCAAGGTGTTGATGGGCATATATGAGAGCTAAGGGGTCTTCTGGTTCGGCCCTTATCATCAGGGGCTCACATAGCTCTTTTACCATTATCTTTTGAATTTCCGCTGCTCTCTTTTCCTCATGGCTAATCCAAGAAGCCATAGCCATGACCTGTAGGTCTCCTAATGTAGCATTTAGATCCCACAAATTCATGTCAGGGAGTGCCATATTGTGTAGGTAAAATTCTGCTAATTTGGCTTTATCCTCGGCTGAACTATTATCACATAGATGCATAAACGGATCATAATTTTGGAATGGGATTGTTCCCCTCTGGGCCAATGTTTTAATTTGGAATTGGAGCCACTGGTCTTTGAGATAAAGTGCATAGGATCTAGCTAGTTGTTTACACTGTAAGGCCTCCATTGCCCAGCTAGCCATGCAGGCCATCTAGACTTCCTTTTCCTACAACTGCTGTTTCAAAATCAGCACTTCAGTTGCTGCTTGAGATTCTTTTTCTTGCTGCTATTTCATCAGCATTTCAAAATCAATCTGTGGCTCTTCATCTTGCTATTGTTTCTCTACTACTTCATTATCTATTACGGGACCTTCTTGTTGTTGCTGCCCTTCCAAGATTGGTAACTTGTCTCCCCCTTGAGTTTCCTGTTCCTGTAACGGCTTTTTCAGCAGCTCATTTTCTTCCTATAGTTGGGCTCTTCTAATGCTCTCTATGTGACTTACCATGTCCAACTCCCTTCTCAACTCTCTCAACCTGTCTTCCATGTGCCCTATATCTTCAACTCCTTTAGATTTAGCAATCTGCATCCAGACGTGGGTTCTGACCCTTTCTTTTCTAATTCAAAGAAAGGAGGCACAACAAATTTTTGTGGGATGATCTTCTCACCTTCTAGAAGATTGTAATAGGAGACTAAATTAGGCTAAGGGCTTGGCTTAGGTATTTTGTTTTTCTTTCCTTCCTCTTGTGACTATTATTCTGCCTATTTTTCCAAGTTTTCAGTTTCTTTTAGCTTGGCCAGTGTCTCCTGTAGAGAGGTTTGTGCCTCCTATAGGATTGCTTTGGAGTCCATCAATTTGATTCTTTCCTTCAAGGTGGAGGTCTTGGGACTCCCTCTCTCATAGGTGATAGAGATTTTGGAGGGAGATTCCTCCTTTTTCTCAGTAGGTGCATCCTCAATGATTATGGTTTCTTTTGATGGTGGCTGGGGCTTGCCCACCTTAATCATGGTTCTCGTCCTAGCTTTGAAATATATAAATGTTGGTCTTTTTCTTTTTCCCTTTTGCTTAGCTGGAGTGCTCAATGCAGCAAGCACAGATACTGCTTCCCTTGCCAGTGTTTCAGGGGATGTTTCTTCCTGCTATTCTTCTCCTTCACCTCTTGCCTTTCATGTGTCTGTTGTTCCTATTTGTGTCTCTGCTATATCTGGTGGTGTCTTCTCCTTCCTTTGTTGAGTCCCTTCCTTTCCTGTGGTAGTCTTTTTCTGAGCTTTCTTGGGCTTTTTCTTCTCAGCCTTTGTTTTCTTCCTCTTCTCTGTTTTTGAGGCTGTTTTCTTTTCTGCCTTACATTCAACAGTGGTTTTGTCAAGGTTCTCCTCTTTTTTCTAATTCTCCTCTATTTCTCCTTCTGTTTGAATATTTTGTGCCTCCTCATGAATTTCCTTCTCAATTTCCTCTTTCCGCTCCTCCTCCTCATTGCCAGATGGGTTAATGTCCTTAGTCAAAGTTTTGATGTCATCTCCTCTAGACATATTCCTTAAAATTTCCCAAGCTATGGGGATGGTGTATGTGTGTAGGGCATCTTCCACCAATAATTTAATGAGGCCATGGTGGGCCAACTAGTCTGGAACCCCTGCATTAAACTTGGTGCCACATTCTATCAAAGATTGGAGGCGGAAATATGGGAGGCCGTGTTTCCTGGCTACAAGTAGGTCCATCCCATATCAGAATTCATGCAATAACCTGAAGTGATAACCATAAACTATATTGAATATTCCTTCACAAGTGATGTATTTCATGATCTGGTAGCTGACTTCACTCCAGGGAGGAGGTAAGCTTGTCCTTCTGACCCCATTCTTATCCTCTACAGGATGTTCATCAGGCTAAAAGAATGTCTTTTTAGAAACTTGTCCCAATGGTTTTTCCTCTTTGCTCCTGTTGAAAATGCAACAAGATGATGGATCTTAGTGAAAATAAGTCACCTTCACTAAGTGGGCCCACAGGCTATTTTTGGCGCAAAGTCTATTTTTAGACTATGTCTATTTTTAGACATATGGATCATGGTCTATGAGTTGCAGGATGCTATTTGTGGATGGTTGGTCATGTTGGTAAAAATAGATGGACCTCTATTTTTAGACATATGGGAAGAATCTATTTTTAGACTGCGAGGCTAAAAATAGAACAGTGGAATATCATTAGCTCTTAATAATATTTGGACTATAAAAATTATCTTATTCTCTTGCAGCACTTCAATTCGAGCTACGGATGTGGCACATGCAACTGCCAGAAGGAAATACAATTTTCTTATGGGTTAGTTGAGCTATTGCATGAAGGACTTCAGTTAGAACTCAAGTGATTGAGTTTGGTGGAGTTGATTGAGGAGTTGATGGAGTTGTGTTCAGTTTGACTTAGTTGAACTAGTTGTATTTAGTCTAACTAACAAATACACTAGTGATGAGTGGTGTGAATTAATTATTAATTAATTCACTAATTATTAACTCATAAATCAACTAAAGAATACATCATTTAACTCAGTGCATGGACAGTTTAGTGGATACAAGTGTTAGAGGTGAGTGAAAGGGCAAGACCGCTGTCAGTTGTGACTATAGTTGTGCATGAGATTTGCACAATCAGTGGATTTATTTTTCCAATGAGGATTGCGTAGTGTTACATAAGGGAAATATGAGTTTGGATCATCCATTCTCATTCTATTCTCATGCAGGTATTGCACAGTGGAGGCAGGCAAGCAGCGGAGGAGATTTGAACATGTGATTGATTCAGATCTGAGCTAGTTTGTGTGTAACAGGTGGAGATAGTACTGAGTACTTGTGAGGAGTATTGTACTATGTATTGTTACATGTTCTCAATCAATATAATATACAGTTAGTTGGGGGTTTTCAGCTGTATTCTTTCCCCGTGATATACTGTGTTGATATGTGTGATTGATGCTTCAATGTGCGCATGCAATTGTTTCTTTAATACTACAAATTGACGATCAACGTAGAGGAGGTTATGTGTTATGCATGATTCCAAAAATAGTGTATAATCAGGATAATCTCTATGAATAAGTGTCATAGTATTCAAAATTCCTACATGGTATTGGAGCTAGTTGATTTGTAGAAAAAGTTCTATAGGATATCAAAGCAAAGTTGATCATCGGATTTATTATTCAGAAAGTGTTTACATTTTATTTCTTCAGGCAGAGTCTATAATCGGGCCAGGTAGCCTCTGGATTCATCCCTCTTTTGGAAGGTGAGATATCTGGTGAATGCCCATACAGTCGATCTCTATACGAGAATTACTTTGTTCTCACAAATTTTAGATCAGAAGCGGTTGAGTTTTGAGCTAGTGGAATTCGAATTTGCAGCAGTGTTTTCTTGGTGTCAAAGTTGAAATGTCTTTCAACGGATTGCGGTTGGAGTATGGCCTTGAGGGCAGCTCGAACTATATTGCATGGAAGGATAGGATGGAGGGGGTGTTAGATGATAATGGGTTGAAGGAGTTCATAGATGTGGATGTCCCAAAATCTACTGATGTTTCTCAAGTCAGGGATTGGCAAAAGAAGACAGCAAAGTGTCAAAGGATTCTGGTGGAGGGCGTGAGGGATCACATTGTGTCCAGCCTCCATGGAAAGGCTTCTCCATACTTGATCTGGAAAGCATTGACAGATCTATCGAAAACCAAGAGCGACTAGAGGATGTCGGCGCTCAAGGATAAACTCAGAAACATAAAGTGTGAGAAAGGCGACAATATACCCAAGTATCTCACGAAGTTCACCCAATGCCGGGATGAGCTGGGAAGTGTGGGGGTGACGGTCAATGATGAGGACTTGGTGAGCTTAGCTCTCCTTGGTCTTCTGAAGAGTTGGCATTCCTATCAAGACTCTATCAATGGTTGGGAGAAATTGCCAAGATGGGAGAGACTTTGGTCGGATCTTGTGCAAGAGGAGATTAAGCGGAATACCAGGGACGGATCTTCATAAAAGGCATCTAATGAAGAAAATTGCGCTTTGGCTGCCAAAGCAAAGAAGGGGAAGAACAAGAAATCTTCTCATTCCGGTGCGAAAGGCAAGAAGTAGGACATCTCCAAGGTGAAGTGCTTTCACTGTCACCAGCACGGACACTATGCCACAAATTGTCCGCAGAAGAAGAAAAATAAGCAAGATGTTGGATCTGCAGCAGGAGAGGCCTTAGCCTCACAGTTTGAGCTAGATTTTTTGCTAATCGCATACTTGGTATCAAGTGTTATGGGATCGGTATGGTTATTGGACAATGGTGCGTCTTTTCACATGACAGGAGATCAAGATTTGTTTTCTGATCTGGATGAGAAAGATCTTGGAGTGCACATTGAGATGGGCGATGATGGTAGATACAATGCGACCGGTATTAGTACCATTTCCTTTGAGAGGGAGTCTGGTAAACCCTTCATATTGAAGTAAGTGATGCATGTTCCAGGATTGAAGAAGAATCGTATCTCTATGGCGATGTTAGAAGACAAGGGATATGATGTTTTTTTCAGCGAGGGAAAGGCTTTCCTGCGCAGTAAGACAACCGGAGAAACCCGAAAGATAGGGGTTCGAGTCAATAAACTTTATCAATTGTATGTAGATGGCTGCTTAGTAATGGCATGCAAGGTAGAAGGAGTGGTGAGCTGGGATGATGGCGAGCTATGGCATCAGAGATTGGGCCACCTTCACCATGGAGCCTTGAAGATATTGTAGTAGATTTCTACTGGGCTTCCTAAAGGCACTCTTGCACAGTCAGATCAGTGCAAGGGGTATACTTTGGGAAAATTTGTGAAAGCCACCTTTCACGAGAAGGATAGTCACGCCATGAAAATCCTTGACAGAATTCACACAGACATGTGTGGACCTTTCTCAGTAGCTTCGACAGCAAAGCACAGGTACTATGTGATCTTTGTTGATGATTTCTCCTGAAAGTGTTGGATCTTCTTCATGCAGAAGAAGAGCGAGACATACTCAAATTTTTGTGAGTTCAAAGCACTGGTCGAGAAGGAATCGGGGAAGAAGGTGAAGGCTCTTAGGAGTGAAAATGGTGGTGAATTCATCTCTAGCGAGTTCAAGGACTTCTGCAGTGAAGAAGGGATTTGAAGAGAGCTCATAGCTCCCCATAACCCATAGCAAAATGGGGTTGCTGAGCGGAAGAACAGAATGATCATTGGTGCTGCACGGGCAATGTTGCATGATTAGGGCCTACCCCTTCAGTTTGACTTAGTTTAACTAGTTGTATTTAGTCTAACTAACAAATACACTAGTGATGAGTGGTGTGAATTAATTATTAATTAATTCACTAATTATTAACTCATAAATCAACTAAAGAATACATCAATTAACTCAGTGCATGGATAGTTCAGTGGAGGACAAGTGTTAGAGGTGAGTGAAAGGGAAAGATAGCTGTCAGTTGTGACTATAGTTGTGCATGAGATTTGCACAATCAGTGGATTGAGATTGCCAATGAGGATTTCATAGTGTTACACAAGGGAAATACAAGTTTGGATCAGCCATTCTCATTCTATTCTCATGCAGGTATTGCGAAGTGGAGGCAAGCAGGCAGCGGAGGAGATTTGAACCTGTGATTGATTCAGATCTGAGCTAGTTTATGTGTAACAGGTGGAGATGGTACTGAGTACTTGTGAGGAGTATTGTACTATGTATTGTTACATGTTCTCAATCAATATAATATACAAATAGTTGGGGGTTTTCAGTTGTATGCTTTCCCCCGCGATATACTGTGTTGATATGTGTGATTGATGCTTCAATGTGCGCATGCGATTGTTTCTTTAATACTACAAATTGATGATCAACGTAGAGGAGGTTATGTGTTATGTATGATTCACAAATAGTGTATAATCAGGATAATCTCTATGAATAAGTGTCATGTTATTCAAAATTTCTACAACTCCAAGGGATCCCAAGTGGAAGACTTGTGATTCTACTGATAAAATCTAGTGTCAGCTCTAGGGTCAGACCACTGAAACTGACTGTAGCATGTGTTTTCGAATGGCATCTTAAGGACATAAAAAATTCTTCAGTCACCTCCTCATCATGTCCATGAATTCTCTCAAAGAAATACATCCAGTTTTCCATGGTGAAGAGGGCAACCACCTCAGGGTGCTCATGCAATTTGTTGGAGTTCAAAGGCTCCTTTCTCGTAAAACCTCGTGGCATGGTGTTTACTGGTTTTTGAAAATGCTCAGGTGAGGAAAAAGGTAACAACTTCCAAAACCAGAAACAGAGGGATAGTTGAGTTTTGTTTCTTTCCTGAAACTAGAGATGGAATTTTCCCATGCTTCTTCTTCACAACATCGATTTGCAATTTTCCCTCTCTTCAAAATGTTTTCAACCTAAATTTGCTTCTCAGTTTTTGAAAAAAATCAATTCTTTGATAGAACAGAGAATATATAACACAGTGTTTTTTCTTCAGAGAGTAGAAAAACTTGCAAATTTTCTTTTTCATAGGTTTGGTTTCTATGGTTGCATCCCCCTTTTTTTTACATAAGAATGTGAGGAAGAAAAAGACAAATTTGGAACGCAGAAAAGAAAACAGAGAGACTGTGTAGAACTCAGAAAAATATAGGCAAATTTTTAAGATTCACATTCCTTTCTATTTTCAACCCAATACTATATTTTTAATCCACCACCTTATATAAATATATCGTATGCAGATCAATTTCCCAAGCCTACCTCTTTTCAAGCTCGAATTTGACAAAAAAATATCGAATTTTCCTTCTACAGAGCTACTCTCTGGCCTTCCTCTAGAAAGCCTCCTATAGACGATGTTCCTACTCCTATAGAAGGCAGTAGTGCTCCTGTAGAGCCTGATAAGCAGGAGGGTTTTGAAAAACTGGCAAAAACCAACTGGTTTGTTATTCTGAAGGTGGTAGGTGAGTACTGTAGTCGAGAACTTCGTAAATGAAAATGAAACAGAAGGTGGTGGAGGCTTAGACTGCACTGTACTTAATTGATGGCATAATTTGCGGTGAGGAGGTGAGGTGGCCGGATGGGTACGTTACCCCCATCCGAATCGTTGGTCCTACGTGAGTGCCATTATGGTTCTTCATGTTGCCTGAACGCCATCACCTCCCTCATTCCCATTATACACCGCCACCACTACTGGTTATGAGCTTTTTCCTTCCTAAGTTGACGGGCCACACGTGTTGGCTGTGTGATTTATGGTTTGAATTGGACGAGGCTCATTTGAACTCCATGAGGGTGTATGAACTGAAATAGGGTGGCCAGTTAGCTAGCCACTGATTCCATTTAATCGTGACCATTTCCATAGTTCATGCAGTTTGTAAATAATATGCATGCAATCAAGGAATAGGTTTAGCCACTTACTTGTTAGTCACTACTATGTTCTGCATGCTTCGGACTTTGGCACTTCATTTCCTCATTTCTGTTGCTGCTAGTGCTCTGCATGCTCAGCCTTTGGCTTATGGTGGCGATTTCTTCGATGAAGCTCTGCTCCTTGCATGCTTCATACATCCTGTTGCGTTGAACCTGTCTCTAGAGTTTGTTTTTCAAAGGGATCAGCTACTACAAGAATCCTGTAGGATTTCCTATAGTTGCTTCTCCTTCTGGAATTCAGGCTGATGCTTGAGTAGGGGCTAAAAAGACTGTTGAAGAAGGTCTTGAATTAAAATAAATTGCAGCTGGAAGGTATCAGGTAGGAATAAGCAAAGAATGATGCTACTTTATTTGTCACCCTTTTCTTGTGTTTACAAAATGAAAGAAACAGAATTTCTGTATTTGTCTATGCAAGGAAAGAAAAAAACGAGTGGAAACGTGAGTGTGCAAGGATGGAATGGAGAGTTAGGCAGATGGATGGTGGTAGGGAGGTTCACAGGCGTTCTAGACAAATTTCCAGCCCTCGGGTTCTTCTCTGAAATTGATTTTGGCCTCTCTGTGATTTCTATAGGAGCCTCCTGTAGAATTCATAGAGTTTCTTGTAGGATGCGAATTTTTTAGAACAAATGAGACCAAGGCTTGGGAAAGGATAATGACAATAGAGGGATGGACTGTGAAGGGTGTATGCAGCCTGGCCATGTCTTTTTCTCTTGTGTGACCCTCCTGCAACCTGCAATTCATTCAAAAGAAGATAGGTTTTTCTTTTTTTTTGAGATAGTTGGGGTGCCTCCAGGAGGTTTTCGCCCTCACTACCTACCCTAGGTGCCTCCAAGAGGTTTTCACACAGGGATCTTTTATTCCTTTTTCTATTTTTTCTCTGTTTTTTTCGTTTTTTTTTTTTTCTCAGGTGTGGGTGGAGTGGAGACAAGGACCTGCTCCACTACCAACACTATTTTACCCAAATTCTCAATGAACTCTTACTTGGAAAGGGGCTTCCTGTAGATCTTCAATCTATGTCCATTGACGAGCATGGGTGTTATAGACATTTTTGGGCACTTCAACCCCAATCATAAATTTCCATAAAATGAGGGCTCCTAAGTCCCTAAAAGTGTTGCTTCACTGCCTAAAGGAACAAGGTCAGCTGATTACATCATCTCCCAAAAGTTCTCCACTAAAAACTGCTCATAAATGGTCAAAACTAGACCATACTGAAAACCCAGTACAGAGGGTGTGATGCATATCAACTTCCTAGTGTACAAGGTGTGATGCATACTGAATGGCTCCTTTGTAGGGTGCAATTGTCAGGAATGGACAAACGGCAGGGACAAAATGCGAGGTGGAAGATCATGGAATCTTCCAGAAGCTTCCCCTCTCACACTTGCCTCTCTGTTTTCGACCAGGGATGAGTAAGAGATCACCATTATCCAAGTGGAAGCAGGAACTATCAGAGAGAGGACACTAATCAAGACCGCCCAAAGATGACTCCACCTCCCTACAATCATCTATATATGGATCCCTCATCACAGGAGATCCAGAAGGCTAGAATCTTTATAGTAGAGAATGTGTGGTTTCTGGTGTATATTCATCAGTGTTGGGTGATTCTAAGCTTTACTTTGATGTAAGAAGGGATTTCTAGCTGGAGGATGATGTTGGTCAGAACATATGGTTTGTAATACCCTTGCTACTTTCATCTAATAAGCTATCAAGTTTCCTCCATATTCTTGTATGTTTACTTATATATGCATTTGTATGGTTAACACACATCTCGTCCTGTGTTATTTATGAATATAGATATTTGTTCTTCGATAGTAGTATGTTGTTGTGATTCCACAGGTGCTCTTTGAAGCTAGGCAAACGAAGAAGAAGCGGCAAAGCTATATCAGGAAAGAGAGGAAATCAAGTGCAAGACTAAGGTTGGTCTCCTTTGTTCCACTCCTATCTGTTTTCATAAAGGAAAGTGAAAGTAGACTTTACTTGTTTGTTTCTAAGATAGCTACCAGTCTTAGTGGGAATAGCACCATCTGAGTGGACACTATTCCCGGTAAAAAAACGGTGACTCCA
>APFE030705730.1:166646-186513 GCA_000404065.3 Pinus taeda
ATAAACTTACAGACGGAGCCTGAAGCCAAGCCAGCTAGCCTTCAAACTGCATTTGTTATACAAATGCAAAGTAGATCAATGCTGCTTCAGTCTATCTCTAGGTTTTTTTTATGAATTTAACAATCAATCTGCAAACAGTCTAATTGCCCTAAGTGGTAGCTCTTGTAGCCTCCTTAGATCTACCCCTATGATTTACATATACTGAACGTCACTTACTCGGCCTAAATCCCTTAACTGAATTGCAAATTGTGACTAAAAACTCATTTAAAGTCTCGCACTGGTACCATCGCACCCTGCCTTCAAGGCAGACTGTATGCATCGCACTTCCCGAGTGAAAAGAACTGTAATTGTTTTTATGTATTGTGCGCCATTTTCAGTTCTCTTTTGCAAAAACGTAGCATAGTCGAACTGTCGTTTCTTGATCTGAAAGTGTCGTAGCTGTCGTTTTTAGTTTTAGAAGACAATCCCATTGTTCTTGATAGTCGATTATATAGTTACTATTGCATATGATTTGAATTAATAGTTTTTAAAGTGTCGAAAAACAATTTTCATTTCGAAATCGCAAAGTGTCTCTCTTACCTTCACTTCATTTTGAAAAGAAATTTGTTGAGTATTGTCGCTTTGAAAATAATTCAGATTTGCACATAGCTTTCTAATCATCATTCATACATTAAGAAGGATGAAAACAAATACATGCGTGTGCATTTGCATTTTGACTGCTTGTTTTGATTTAGGACAGTCCATTTAGCGTGTGCTCTGTGCTCTTTGCTGAAAGATTCTTAAATTTCTTTCCTTAGTAGCTAGGATTTTCATTGTCAAAAGAAGATTAAACGTTTGTTTATCATCTTAGACTACATTTTAGGAATTGTATACACATCACTTGGTGAACCTGAAAGGCAAATTTTTAAGCAAGATCAACTTAAAATAAATTTAATGAATCTAACAACGCTTTGGAACCTAATGCACAACATCTAGAGGTCTAGGCCAGAGACGTATTCCAGCGTCATAAAACCTGGTAACTGTTGTTTTCATTGTTGTTTGGGTGATTCCTCCACTCTGAGACGGTAAGTGCCAGTACGAACTTGTGCTCCCACGTACCGTCGAGTATATTTTGGGAGACTACAATAGGCTGCATCCTTTATCCTTAGGAAGCCGTCTCTGCCGCCCTATCGATCGCAATGCACTGAACACAGCATTTGGGAAGATTAACTGTCGTACCGTAAAAGGTATTCTGCAGTTTTTCGATTGGTTTGGTAATCCCCTCTGCCTAGATTTCCAGAGAAGTCCATTTTTCTCCATTTCAGACTCCTTAAAGGAAAAGGTCCTCTAATCACTTGTCACTTAAGGCTCAATAAAAATCGAAGGCGACTAGAGTCATCTTTTGTTTTTTCTAGACTCTTTAAAATTGAAGAAACAAGTTGTGTCAAAGTGTCTAAACATCACAAATTCCCTCGTTGGTCTTTAGGTTGAGAATATGGAGCCTACCAACCAAGGATTTCCCCTTGGAGGAAATCCTATTCCCTTCTCCTCTTGGGGAGATGTTGGTGCACCCCATATGGCCACATTGTCACTTCCAGGGTTGACAATTGGTTTGCCTTTCTGGCTCTTCTCTACCTCTGTCGTTCAAAATCCCGTAATTCTTGAAGAGTCAAGTCACCAACTAGATGACACTAGAGTTGCCTCCCAACCTTCTACTTCATCTGGTTCTCCCTCTCCTCCTTCCTCTTTGCTTGATAAAGCCGATAAAGCTAAAAATCAAGTAACTGAGAAGAAGAAGAAGCAGAAATAGAAAAAGGAACCAAAATCGAAAGGGGGAAACCAAGCGTCATCTACCAAAAATCCTCACACCGCACCATCTAAACCTAAATATCCTTGTGTCATTTGCAATGGAGAACACTATCACCGAGATTGTCCCTGCATCCCTCGGATCTTAAGGGACTGGTCTCCTCGTTTGCACAATCCAGTGTCATCAACCTCTGATGATCATATTGAATGCACACCATCAACCAGTGAAAGTGAAGCACCTAGACAGAAAAGGAATCCCAGATTTCCTTGTAAATTGTGTGAAGGAAATCACACCTTCCATCATTGTCCCTTCCTTGATGAAGCCAAAAGAGTTTTGGATGACCATCCTGCTTCACTGCTACGGCTTCCTCCTGGATATAAAAAACTCTTTTCAAGTCCTCCACTGGTTGAAAATCTGGCTGGCCCATCATTGAGGTCAGCCGAAGTGTCTATCATTGAAAATTAAACCTCTGAATCCATACTAGATGAATGTCAAAAGGTCGAGATGGCAGTTGACCCGGTCTTTCCTTCAGAGTGTTCATCTTCGAATGATACCGTCACTGAAGAGAAAGAGAACGACACCGTTCAAATTCTTTTCATAAACATAGACTCCGATGAAATTGGGGGTAGTCCACACATTCCTTATCACAGGAAGGAAGTTCATCAGAGTCTTACCCAACAATCTATTCAGTCCCACCTCCAAGCAACCTAGTCATTTCCTTCGACGGAATCTACTAGGCAAACCCCGTTTACAACTAGTGTACCATTCATAATCATTATACAAGCTTACAAAATGGTCATGGCTGTACCATCATTGATGAAGGGGCTTCTGTGAGTATCCTTTCCTCAACTGCTTGGAAGTGCTTGGTTCACCATCGCTTTTTCCTGAAATGAGAAATCTGACAGGCTTCAACAAAGGAACCAGTTGACCTTTAGGGATCCTTCCAAATGTGCCCATTATTTTGAGAAGGAAAACCGTTCACATGAACGTGATGGTAGTTCAAGGACTCCTGGATTATAATCTACTCCTTGGATGTGACTATATTTATTGCATGGGAGCCATTGTCTCATCACTCTTTACAGTAATGTGTTTTCCGCACGAAGGCAGAATGGTCAAGCTCGTAGACCAAATGTCATTCCCCGGTTCACACATCGCAAATAGTCAAATGTCATCCCTAATTGGTCTTTTCATGCAAGGAATGTCTCATCGATCTCCAGTCCGTTCGCCTGATGAGCGTGAGTGATTCAGGAGGATGTGACTGAAACCCAGGGGGCATGCACCCTGGTCTGTTTTGGCAAGAAAACCTTGGGTATAGAGTGGGTTTCCGTAGGGGATATATGAATAGTTTGACACACCTGTCCTTACAGGAAAATGGGATTAGGCTGGAATAATATACCTTCGTTAAAGTTATGTGAGTGGCATGCGTCTGCACCACTCACCTTTGTCTATTTCGGTGGACATCGCCAAGAAAGCATTCGGTCCGCTTCGCGGGGAACTTTCATGGTAACCTAGGAATTTTTCACTATACTTGGGGGCATGCAAACCTTTCCGCATGCAAGTGAAGAGCAACTATTTATTTTTTAAATTTGTAGGACCTCTAACCCTTTAAACCCGTAAGGCTAGTCGTTTCCTAGCTTGCATAAAGAAAGGATTCGGGGAAAAGCTTTAAAGATGTAAGCCCCTTCAAAATAACATCTTGAATGAGACATCCTTATCATACGACTGGTGAGCAGTGTTACCGTAGGGTTTAAGATTGTTAAAAAATAAACCCGCCACGAGCAGTTTTAGCGCATAGTTCAAGCTCGTTAAAAAATAAACATAAGTCAAGAGCAAATGTTTCCCCCATTGTTTAAGCTCATTAAAAAATGAACCGGTAAATAACCATTGTGAATGCCTTATCGCCAGCTTTTGAGCCTTGGTCGTGTTCTCATCATCACCTCCACTCTTTTTTTAGCCAATCATTCACCCCCATATGATTGTTTACCCCTTCGAGGAACATCTGCGGAGAGTGATTCTATTAGCCATCCTTGTGACACTGTCGTGATTGGAAAATTCCAAATATTATCTGGAATTAGCTGCTACTCGAAACCATCACTCGTTCCTCAAAAATGAGTCTCCTTTAAGCTCTTTTCAACTAACTCATAAAATATGAAAAGATTTCCGAGCGATTGGCCTCTCCGGCTCATTAAAGTCATCGGAAGTGCTATCCCTCCTCTAGACTTTAATCTTTTTGGACCTGAGGGATTATTACACAAAAAGATTGAGCGCTTGTCTTGTTCGGCTTGTTAAAACTATCGAAAAATCATCCCTTTTGTATTATTTTATGATTTTTCAGACTTAAGGTATTACATGATGAAAAAGAATCATTGGAGTCTCCTTCCCATTCCTTTCAGACTCTCTAAAATTGAAAGGGACCGAGTTATCTTTGTTGTTAAACTCGTTAAAACCAAATAGCGACAAACTCGTCCAAATGGACGAGAACGAGTTTCACTGTCACTAGGCTCACTAAAACATAGTGACAGGTTTGCTCGAAGGGCGGATTATAGAACAAGCATATGTTATCCTCCTCAAGCTTGAAAAAAGTAAACAGCTACTGGTCAGCAATGACTGGGGAAAATTGGGAGAAAAACTAGAAAAAGCTTTATTGGTAGCAAGTCGCTCTTGAACATGACACTTTCCTTCCGCATCCAAGCTGGGTTGGGTTGTTCCGTTCACTAGTCATCCCCATTGGTCCATCACACCATCCATCTTTAGGGTTAATGCTACCAATCCATCGTCATTGTCGCCAATATGTTCAATAGAAGTCATTCAGACAATCCGCCTGTGTCTCACCCACTACAATACATTCATGCTCCATTCCTTCATGACCGCCACCCTGAACCCTGTATTCTCCAGATTGTTTTCACCTCCAAAATCATTTGCTTCGTTCCGTGTTGTTGATGTGGGATTCATTAAGGCCCTCCTGCGACTGGTCACTTCTTGTCGACATCAGCTCATTATCCAAGAAGTTGACTTAGGAACAACCCTTTCAGTACTTTGAATCTTGCATGTCTCAATGGAAAGTTTCTCACTTTCGGCGACAGGTTTACATCAATGGCCTTCGACCGAGAGATTTTACGTGGTGTTTGACGCCAAGTCCTTTTTTACACCATGTGAATTGTAATGTAGTACCTTGAGGGTCATTGTCATTATTGGTGATTCCTCTCGCGCTTGTTAATAGCTTACATCATTGGCTGGTAATCAGGCGATGTCTTTCCATGTTCGACTCCAGAACATTTTTCACATGGATCGACTTGTACTCCGAGTGAAGATTGAACGAGTTTTGAAGACTCCCGATCTAGTTTCATCCATCCGAGCTGCGATATATTCAGGAATATAAAGACATCAAGTGTACATCATTGCCAAACAGATGATCATCCAAATCAAAGGATGATGAGTCCAAATCATCAGTCTGCCACATAGATGATTGTCTGTCCTATGTACATGAACATGAATTTATAAAGCTGAGCATGGGAATGCCCGCCTCAGCTAGATCATGAAAAAAATGTTGTCAAAATAATGTATTGTATTGTATCTTATTACAGGTCACCTCCCAGCTCGAAAAAACTCTGGATCCTCATAGTAAAGCATTTCACCCAACACCAAAAAGATTAACGACCTCATGCTTTAGGGGGCAACTGTTATAGACATTTTTTGGCACTTCAACCCCAATCATAAATGTCCTTAAATTGAGCGATCCTAAGTCCCTTAAAGTGTTGCTTCACTACCTAAAGGAACAAGGTCAGCTGATTACATCATCTCCCAAAAGTTCTCCACTAAAAATTGCTCATAAATGGTCAAAACGGGACCATACTGAAAACCCAGTGCAGAGGGTGTGATGCATATTACCTTCCCAGTGTACAAGGTGTGATGCATACTTAATGGTTCCTCTGTAGGGTGCGATGGTCGGGAATGGACAAATGGCAGGGAAAAAATGCGAGGTGGAAGATCATGGAATCTTCCAGAAGCTTCCCCTCTCACACTTGCCTCTCTGTTTTCGACCAGGGATGAGTAAGAGATCACCATTCTCCAAGTGGAAGCAGGAACTAGCAGAGAGAGGATACTAATCAAGACCCCAAAATATGACTCACCTCCCTACAATCATCTATATATGGATCCCTCATCACAGAGATCCAGAGGATGGAATCTTGTATCTTGTAGAGAAGTGTTGTTGGTTTTCTGGTGTATATTCATAGTGTTGGGTGATCTAAGGTTTACTTGAGGTGAAGAAGGGCTTTCTAGTTGGTGGATCATGTTGGGTCAGAACATATGGTTGTAATCCTCTTGCTACTTTTCATCTTAATAAAGCTATTCAAGTTTTCCTCCATATTCTTGTATGTTTACTTATATATGCATTTGTATGGTTAACACACATTTGGTCCTGTGTTATTTATGAATATAGATCTTTGTTCTTCGATAGTATTATGTTGCTATGATTCCATAGGTGCTCTTTAAAGCTGGGCAGACGAAGAAGAAGCGGCAAAGCTCTATCAGGAAGGAGAGGAAATCAAGTGCAAGACTAAGGTTGGTCTCCTTTGTTCCACTCCTATTTGTTTTCATAAAGGAAAGCAAAAGTAGAATTTACTTGTTTTTTTCTAAGATAGCTACCAGTCTTAGTGGGAATAGCAGCATCCGAGTGGACACTATTCCCGGTAACAATGGGGATGGCTTCTTCATCTATGGTCCAGATAAGGACTGAACCATTGTCATTGTATTTTTCTACTGTGTATGGTCTCAACCATCTTTTCCTCAGTTTTGCCTTGAAATCTTTATATCTTGTATCATACAGCAGTGCCAAATCTCCTTGCTGGAATTGTTTTTCTTTGAGGTGTTTGTCATGCCATATTTTTCTTTGAAGTTGGACTACCTCTAAGTGGAGAAGGGCTTGCAATCTCTGTTCACCCAATCCATTTAGCTGAAGCAATCTTTCCTTTTGTGCATGGCTAAGATCTAGGTCCAGCTGAGCTGCCATCCTTAATGTGTTATATTCAAATTCTATTGACAACAGAGCCTTCTTCCCATAGACTAGCTCATAGGGTGTAAACACTATGGTGGTTTTTCAAGTGGTGTTATAGGCCAAGGTGGCCTCAACCAATCGAACTTCCCAATATTTTCTACTGCTACTCACTACCTTAGTCAAAATCCCTTCCAAAGCTCTGTTAGTGACTTCCACCTGCCCATTTTCTTGCCAATGATAGGGGGTGGAAATTTTGTGCTTAATATTGTGGTGTGTGAGTAGGTCTTCAACCAAATTGGAGGTGAACTAACTTCCTTGATCTGTGACTAACTCTCTTGGATAGCCAAACTTGTAGAAGATATTTTCCCTTAAAAACTCAACTACTTTTTCTTCTTTTGTTGCTTTGATCACCTTTGTTTCTGCCCATTTTGTCAGATAATCAATACACACAATGATGTAAGATTCTTGTTTTGAAGGAGGGTTGATAGGACCCGCAAAGTCCATGCCCCACTTCTCAAATGGCTCGAAATTCACTTGAGGTTGCAGAGGCATCTAATCCCTTGGAGTAGGTTTTCCCATCCTTTGACATCGACCACATTGGCTAATATATCTCTTGACATCTTGATGAAGAGTGGGCCAATAGTAACCTGCTTGCAAAATTTTGAAGGCAGTCCCCTTTGCTGCAAAGTGGCCCCTACAAGGCCCATCATGACAGGTTAGGAGGATGTCAAAAACTTCCTCCTCCCCGACACATTGCCTCAAAATCTGATCTGGGCCAAGTTTAAAAAGATTGCCCCCGATCCAAGTGAATGGGGCAGTTTTCCTCACGATCTTGCTCCTCTTTTGAGGACAGGTGTGGCGGAAACTGTGCCGAAACCAAATAATTTTCTATATCACCAAACCATGAAGAGAGTATTGAAATAGAAAATTGGTGTTCATCCGGCATTTGATCATCCACCATTCCTTCTTCACCTGCAGGCGGCCCTAATCTAGACAGAAAATCAGCAACAACATTTTCCTTACCTGGCTTATCAACAATCGTCAAATCAAATTGCTGCAATAAAAGTAACCATCTAATGATACGAGCATTTAGATATGGTTTATTCATCAAATACCTAATTGCAGCATGATTAGTGTGTATAAATGTTTGATAGCCGATGATGTAGTGTCTGAACTTGTTTAAGAAATGGACTACAGCTAGGAGTTCCTTTGCGATTACAGTGTAGTTTAATTCTGCCTTGGATAGGTTTTTACTGACAAAATATATGGCATAAGGCAGCTTCTCTTCAACTTGCCCTAAGGCTGCTCCTATCGCTTTTTTCGAGGCATTTGTGTGAATGTTGAAAGGTAGGGCCCAGTTTAGACCTCTCAAAATTGGGGCAGTTACCAGCTTATCTTTTAAGGCATCCAGAGCCTCTTGACAACTGCCAGTCCATATGAACTCAACATCTTTTCCCAAAAGACCAAACAATGGAGAGGCTAGGTTACTAAAATCCTTAATGAATCTTCTATAATACCCTGCTAAGCCTAGAAAAATTCGAACATCTCTTACCTTTTGAGGAGGTGGGACCCTTTGGATGATAGCAATCTTGTTAGGATCCACCTGTAATCCTTGCTAAGAAATTGTACGACCTAGCAGGGTGCCTTCAGTCATCAGCAATTCGCATTTTGTAGGACTGAAGGATAGGTTCATTTCAATACACTTGGCAAAAACTTTTTCCAGGTTTTTCAAAGCTTCTTGGAAGTTAGAAACATAAGGGGTAAATTCATCCATATAGATTTCCACTAAATCATGAACCAGTTCAGCAAATATGCTCAATACAGCTCTCTGGAAAGTGGCGGGAGCATTGCACAACCCAAAAGGAAGGACCCGGTAGGCAAAAGTACCCCATGGACAAGTGAAAGTGGTCTTATACTGGTCTTATGGGATTATTTGGATTTGGTTGTACCTGCTAAACCCATCTAAGAAGGAGAAGAACTTCTTCCCTACCAGGCCACCTAACACTTGATCTATGAAAGGCAAAGGTAAATGGTCCTTCTTGGTGGCCTTGTTTAGTTCCTGATAATCTACACAGATCCTCCACTTCCCATTTTTCTTTGGCACTAACACCAAAGGAGAAACCCATTCACTATCAGAGATGGGGTAGATGAATCCTACATCCATCAGCTTTTGCAGTTCTTCTTTGACAATGTCCTTAAGGGCTGGATTCATCCTCCTTTGAGGTTGCCTGACTGGCTTACCATCTTATTTAATGTGAATGTGATGAGTACAGACTGAAGGGTGGACTCCCTTCATCTCCTTATAGCTCCAAGAATAATCATCCAAGTGATTGTTCAACAAGCTACACAGTTCATTCTCCTAAGAGGTGGATAGAGATGAGTTGATCTTCAAGGTTTTTTCTAGGCCAAATTCCACATTCTTAACTTGGAAAGAGGTCAGATCAGCCACACAGATATCAACTAAAGGATTGGCCTAAGTGGGATCATTGGATTTAAGGAAATTATGATACTTCCAAGCAAGAAACCGTGGGATCTAGATGAACGCTTGAAATGTATGATCCGCGAGGCAAATATGAAACTTTCGAATGCATAGCACTGCGCCTAGTTTGTGGCATCCCTGACACTACACCTAAGGACGACGTTGTCACAACAAAATATCTCAACCTAGGCTGAAGCATTAGAGATAGCGATGAGGTTTCATGAAACGCCAATTCAAGATCCTGGGTTGGGAGTCCAACAAATCCACACGCAATTACAAAACCTGTGCCTAGGGATGTAGAGCTTGAAGAAGGATAGGGCGCCCTAGTCAGAGGTGCGAGAGGAAGTGTGGTGTATAAAATGTAAGGGCCAAGGTCACGATAAGGATCATTGTCCTGTATTCATGAACTATTTGGCAGGAGGGGGACCGATGCCATTAAGGCTGGAGGTACAAGCAAGACTGAGTGCAGCCCCTGCACTTTGGTGCGCTATTTGTCAAGTAGGAGGTAAGCAAGCAACGAAAAATTGCCACTTATTAAAAAAGTATACTCAGACTACACAGGAATTGTATTGTAACTTCTGCAAATCAGTGGGTCATGATGAGTGAACGTGTCAAAGTTATGAACTAATGATGGATGGAACCTTGGGATACCGAATGTAGACTAAAACATGAGGTTTCGATCCAGCTGTTGGTGCGTGCAAAGGATTCCAAGGACGTGGATGAGGGAGAGGTGTAATGGGACTTGGATGAGGGCATGGACAACTGATCTATTATACTTGCGGATGGTCAGGGCACTATGCGTGTGATTGTACAAACCCTAAGAGGATATCTTATCCATATTATGAATAGTTTGATCATGAAATGGTAGACTGACCTACTTTGATCGCCCAAATGCATGAGAAAGGGGTACTACAGGCCACCCCAACTCAAAATATCCAAATGATGAGGTCTGAACCATGTGAAGAGGATCCTAGCGTAAATATGGTACTCAGAAGTGGCGCAACCATAGGAGAAGATAAGAGGAAACTACATGAAGAAGAGTCGAAGATTCACGAGGCTCCTACAAGGGAACCTGTAACTAAAAATGTGAAAGAAGTGTTCAAAGAGGCCAAGAAGGGCATTGTGGAAGATCCCAATTCAAATAGTAATGATCAATCAGAACTGGGAATGGATCCTTCTATGATTACTACCTTCTTAGAAACATGCATGAAGCTACTACGTGACAATAAGGTAGTTAAAGGATTGCAAGAACTGATCACTAAGTGCACAGGATTAGGAGAGCCATGTATGGTTCGAAAGCTTGAAAAACATACTTTGTGCACCAAACAGGAAATGCGATTGACGGCACAAATAGGTGAGTATGAAATGGATCAGGTTGTTTTGGACTTAGGGTCGGATGCGAATGTGCTTCCTAAGAAAACATGCGAGCATATGCGAAGACCTGTGCTACAATGGTCTCCCATCCAACTGTGAATGACCAACCAACATAATATCTTACCAATGGGAAGGTTGCAAGGGGTGACAGTAGACATTGAAGGTGTAAGTACACAGATAGATTTCGATGTAATAGAAATCGTGGATGACAATAACCCTTACCCTGCAGTATTTGGAATAGATTGGGCAATGGATATGAATGGAGTTATCAACTTGAAGAAGTGAAAAATGATTTCCAAGAAAAAGTCACTACGTGTAATTGTGTCATTGGATCCAGCTGAGGGAGCGCACTACACTGAACCTGTGCACGATGAGGACAGTAATGATGAACTAGACTGCATCTACCAGATAAAGATGCAAGACCAAGATCGAGTGAATCCAATGGTAGATGGAAGACTCTCATGGGAAAGCGACAGTTCCTGCCTGTCAGATTCAGATGAAGAAGTAGAGCATTGGCAGAACCGATTGCATGATGTAACGATGCTAAATTGTAATATGATGATCAGATCACTACGGTGTGTGATGATTGAAGTAAGGATGCTACCAGCAAGTGATGGCGCAACAAATGAGGAGAATTTGTAGACCGCTAGGGAACTACAATTATGGAGTGAAAATAGGACAATGCACATGAAGGGGTGTTGTGTGCAAAAGGGTGGAAAGCACATTAAAAGATTAGGTGGAACTGACACGAACATAAAAGGTGGCTGCATGTACAGGATGAAGGCCCTCAATGTCAAATGCAGGTTGGGCAGCTAGGACAGAGTGGTTTGGGCACTGATTTCCGATGAAGGATGCAGCTGTGTGCTGTGCAACCACCGCTGCAACTAAATTTGTGCGTACCAAGGGTTCAGTGGGCAGTTAGGATAGTAAACAAGACAAAGCATGCGAATATCCATGCCCAAATCAGGTGAAACTAGCAAGGCGAAGAAAATTTCCTTATGCACTGCCCCAGTAGTTCAGATTAACCTAGGTGAAGGCATTAGGCAATTGCATGAAGCGATTTGGCACAATAGCTTGAGACTTCTAGAACTTGATAAGGAATCGGTAAGGCTGAGGAGGAAAAATGTGAGGTTGGACGAAGAAATTAGAAAAACAAAAAGTGGAGTTGCACAAACGAGTTGCGCAAATCTGAGAATAAGGGAACTAGACCTGGCTGCCTCTCCTACGATACTGGAATGAACTGAGACCCTGCTATCATGGTTGCGACCACACCCTACTGAATGGAGGAGCACAGAACGTGACACGCTACTAAATGCAAAGGTATGTGAAGAGTGCTCGCAACTCGGGCTAGTAGGGAAGTGGAAGCCTCGCACGGGGGGTGCAACCACCTGACAATCCGTAGGAGGCATAGTCTCAGCACCCCACGTAATTGGAAGAGGGTGCAAGACTATAAAGAAGTCTATAGGGAGGTTGCACAGCGCAAACATGGTGCGTAAGATCAGTATGTAGTATATAACGCATCCACATATGAGGGCCTGCGCTACCACATGGGAAGGATGGAAGGTGACCATTCTAGACAGTATTCATGACAAGATGTCCTATTTAAGACATCGAGGAGTGGACAGCGGCAATTAAGACATAGGGTTAACCTCCAAAATCACATTAATGAGCCACGAATGGGGAACATAGCCGAATTTGAATTCGAAAAAGTATATAAATAACAGGTGGCTTGTCACAAAACAAAGTTTTTCCATTTGAATATTAGGACGTTCTGGGTTCAAAACGATAGGAGCAAAATGAATGAAAATCTCTTGAAAGAGAGCCCATGGTTTCAAGAATTGCGGAAGGGACTGCAAGAGTCATTACTAAGGTTGATATCCACAACCAAGGACGTCACACAGAATCCTGCACAGCAGGCGGGAGGGATAGTCGAAATCCCTAAATCGCCCAGGATGTCGCGGACCAAGAAGGACCCCTAGGTACTAGGACCAGTAAGGATGTCGCTGCAGAATCCATAATTTAGCAAGCTATCAATGGAAGAAAAGGGAAAAGCTACTACTATTGAAAGCGACGATGAGGAAGAGGACCCTCCGACATATGTCGAAGAAAAGGAACTCGAGGAAGAAATAGAGGAAGATATTCAACCAGTGTGGGGCCCTGTAAAATGACCCAAGTATGTCCCTCCATAGAAAGGAAAGGTCGGGGTACCTAAATATTTGGATGTTGTTCAGAGCAAGATTATAACCCCACCCCTCCCCAAAGGGGTTCCGCTCAAAGGAATGGAATTTGGCCACATCCCCTCTATGAAATTTGAGGACTGGGACCTCGCAAATACTAAGAAGTTCCCTCATTTGAAAACTAGTGAATTGATGGAACTAAGCACAGAGGGGGCTGTCACAACACTAAAGCCGAAGGAAGGGATGTGAAAGGTGGAGGAGGTCGGGTTACTTCACCTCCTATCGATACCACATTTTCATCGGCCCCCAATCAAAATATTGGTCATCAGGCAATTGCTCTGCCTACTGCATGATGGTTACCTATGGCTCGACAAGCCCATCCCCATCATAGTGGAACTCATTCATAGGATCTCTTGGCTTCCCTACGAGGGAAGGGACCACATGGAAATAGTGGGCACGGGTAGTGACTTGATGCTTGTAGAAACTATGAATAGGAAATACAACTTGGAGAAAACACAGAGAGGGTATCTTATCACTAGCATTCAGAACACTGGGATTCACATTGCTACCCAATTGTTGGCCAGGAAGGTAATGAGAAAATGTTGAGGCAGTGAGGTACCAACAACGGTCATCACGTTAGCTGAGCAATGCACGAAAGGGGTATGAATTAATTGGGTGTAGTTCCTCCGTGACGAATTCCTAACGAATTGTAGGGAAGCTCAGGAGGAGGGTAAGATCTTCCACTATGTGTGGTTACTCTTATCCATCCTATTGGTTATGACTGAATTGCTAGAAGATAGTCAGTTTCCTCCCTTGCACCAGGATTGGCCAGAGGCAACCAGATATGCATCAATATGGGCGACAAAGGATGCCACCAAAATCCATGAAGTCAAGATTTTCTGAATACTAATGGATGCAAGCATACGACAATGGATCAACTAGGAACCCCACTTAAATACTAAAATATATGACAGTGTGAAAATTTTTGCTGACTTTAAGGCAGATATGCACCATGTATATATCAGGGCGTGCAAGGATCCAGAGCAGACATGGACCACGCTTCCTTTCATCGCTATTGATGATGTTGTTTTCATAGTGCTTGATACCTAGCCACCAAAGTGGCATGGACCAGATGCAGTAGGATGTGATGAGGCCGCAATCCAAAAGAAAAAGGTTGCCGCCAAATTTGTAGCACGGGAGAAGTGAAATGAACAGCTTGTTGGGGAAGTACAGGTGTCCGGAGAAGTAGCACAGGCTGCCACAGACAAGGCGACAACACGCAGGGATGCTACAACAAAAGACGAAAGAGGCACATATGTAACTACATAGCCGAAAATGGATATTGTGATGGAAGGAGCAAAACTTAGCACCACCAATGCACCCTTGAAACGACCGTGAATAATAGAGTAGACAAGGTTAAGGAAGAAGGCCAAGGCATCCAAGCTGGACGCGGAACCTATCACACTGATGAGGATGACCTATGTGACATTGGGGATATAGTATGTGAGGCTACCAAGAAGGCACTCGATGAGGCTGGTGAGCTCCACTATTGCAGCAATAATGTTGCAACTCTTTGGGCTTCCTTCTTTACTTTTATCAACCCGGTAGTTCGTAACAAACTTGGAAGCAACGGTGCTGTATGCACAAGTACTAGTTCTTACTGTAGGCTATCCCTTAATTAGCTGGCACAAGTTTGCTAGGAGCTTAAGCCAACTTCTATGAGTTCTCAGAAGAAGCTTTTACTATGATGGAAGAAAGCTAACTCTACAGGGGCTATTCTACTTGTAGAAAGAGAAGGAAAACTGAAATGAAACACAAACCCTAGAAAACCCTAGAAAACCCTAATTTTGCAAGAAAAGAAGTGGAAACTACTAAAATGGGTGCCATTGACTAATAAAAAGGTAAATTTCATTTATTCAAGCTATTTCTGAAGAGAAATGAGAAGAAATAATCTTTTTGTACTTTTGAGCATTTTTATGTGGAATTATTATGCTTATGGTTTGACTGCTTGTGACTGTGTAAAGGTTTGATGACAAAGATGGAGTTGGCTTTTGCAGTTGGTGAAGAAGGTGTGGAGAGGTCCTAAGAAGCCCCTGGTACCCTTCTGAAGGATTCCATTTTGATCAGACTTCAAAAAATCGCTCACATGAACTTCTACAAGAGGCTGCAGGGGACCTACAGGAGGTTCTACAGGAAGGTCTACAGGAGGAGGCCAAAAGTGGTTTTTGGAGGTTTGAAGGTGGAAAAATGATGGGAAAATGGAAATTAAGGCTGGATGAAGGTGTTGAAGGGTCTATGACTTTGTTAATTAAGATCAGGAACAAAGGAGATGGTTGGATTTGTTCAAAGGGCAAGAAATCAACTTTGTGAAAAAATACAGAAATTAGGGACAATTGGTGAAATGAGGTGAATGAGTGGGGAACTCTTGAGAGATGAATTGGTACAGGTTGTTCTAAGGAGGAATGTTAAGCTCGAATGTTCTACAAGTGAGCTTCACACTTACTTCTAAAAACTGACCCAAGCAAGAATCGAAAAAATAGAGTTTTGTCTATTTTGACCTAAAATCTGACCTAAAACCAGAAAAGTGCTTAACATAACTATATGAACAAAAAATTATGTGATAAATCCATGGTAAGTGAACAAGAAAGGATCTAATCATGTGAATCCAAACTAATATCAACTTCTCCAACTCGAAATATCACACTAGCAATTGCATTGGAAGAGCAAAGACTGTGTTTTTGGTGGCAGCAGTAGTGCCTTGACCTCAAATCATGGTCCCAAGGAGGGAGAAAGGAGATCAAGACCTACATGTAGCCTTTTTGGATATTTTTATGTTACAACAGCAAACTACTTAAGCAACTTGAAGCAAGAACAACTATTCTAACCATCAAAAGCAACATATTTTACCCAAGCAAGATTTAACCTAAACAACAGAAATTATCCTATGAATGCAAGAAAACGCATATAAATACTCAAAGGAGGTGCTAGGAAACTTGGGTTTTTCCCTTACCCAAGAGCTTCAGCCCTCTAGAAAATATGAGTGCTGGTTCAAAACTGGATTCATCTTCATTGATCAAAAAATAGCAGTTACATCACAAAACTGTCTTCAAAAAGAGCTCGAAAATGAGCTGAGTACAACACTGCACAAAAGTGCGAAAATATACTACAAAATGGCTAACCTAATGAGGCTTGAAGCCTTCTTATTTTTATAAGTGGGGACTCCCAACAATCCTCCTAAAGTTAAGGAACTCGGCTGCCTAAAACTGAAGATAACAACAACCCTACTAGACTTGCTCCGCTGCCCCTTAGAATCATCGATGTGGGCCTTTGTACTCTGAGCTGCTAATGGAGAACTCGAGGAAGGGATCATTAATGAAGGAGAAACCCCTCCTATAAGTCCTCAGCTATGTTTCCTTGAGTTTGGCTACCATTCTGCTCATAAATTCCTGGTCCTTGTCCAAAATTGTCCAAAAATCTACAATAAACACACATTAGACTATGTGGCAAAGTGACTATCCCCATTCACTCTATTGACATAAATATATTCAAAAACATGCACAAAACTATTGAGAATGGTGGATTAAATGAAAATAATAGGCAGAATGAGCCCATATGGTTACCCATTTCTGGGGCTCATCATCACCCCCCTGCTGAATGGGTTGCTCATCCTCTGAGCAACTAATCTAGTTCTTCATCTTTAATAGCTTTAACAGCTTCCCTGACACCCCAAGCCTTTGAGGTGATGTCCTCTTCCTTGTCATGAAAACCTACTTTCCTGTCCACTTCCTCCCATTATTTTCATTCTTATTCCTCCTTAACCCCTTCCAACAGTCCTAACAGTAGTGGAGGACTGAAATTAAGACCAATCCAGTTGGCTTTCAAGTTTTGCATTGATTTTTTATATAGGGGCACTCTCATCATAGCCTCCCTCATTCTAGTTGGGGAGTGATAGTCCCTGATCTTTAGGCTATATGAAAATGTATTCCATATCTTCAAAATGAGCGATAGCTTGTGCTTTCCTGTCAACATAATCAAGGAGAACTTGAGGATTGTCTGCAAGGTGGTGATGGGCATAGATGAGAGCTAAGGGGTCTTCTACTTCAGCCCTTATCATCAGGGGCTCACTTAGCTCTTTTTCCATTATCCTTTGAATTTCCGTTGCTCTCTTTTCCTCATGGCTCATCCAAGAAGCCATAGCCATGAACTATAGGTCTCCTAGTGCAACATTTAGATCCCACAAATTCATGTCAGGGAGCGCCATATTGTGTAGGTAAAATTCTGCTAATTTGGCTTTATCCTCGGCTGAACTATTATCACATAGAAGCATAAACTGATCATAATTTTGGAATGGGATTGTGCCCCTCTGGGCCAATGTTTTAATCTAGAATTGGAGCCACTGGTATTTGAGATAAAGTGCATAGGATCTAGCTGGTTGTCTACACTGTAAGGCCTCCATTGCCCAGCTAGACATGTAGGCCATCTGGGCTTCCTTTTCCTGCAATTTCTGTTTCAAAATAAACACTTCAGTTGCTGCTTGAGATTCTTTTTCTTGTTGTTGTTTCATCAGCATTTCAACATTAGTCTATGGCTCTTCATCTTGTTGTTGTTTCTCTACTACTTCATTATCTGTTAGGGACCTTGTTGTATAGGTAAATCCCCTCTACGGATAGAGGCGATCCCTACTAGCCCAACAGGGGTCTAGCAACAATCGAACAATGCTACACCGCAGGTTCCTAGTTGTAATTAACAAGTAGGTAAGACTAACTTACTTGGATTCCAACGCTTGTTTGTCGAAGAGACGTTCCTCTCGCTCCTTCGCTCCAGCCGATCACAATCCCCCGCTATCCTCGCGGATGAACACCTGCACAAGCAAAAGAGAGCAAACAAGAGCGTAAAATCTAATAAAAACAACTATGTATCGGTCAGGAAAGATACAATTTACATCAACCATTCATTGAACACATGTAAATGGAACCATAAGAGTAGTCATCTATCTTTATTGACAAAAGTAGAGTAAGGTACAACCGATGTCCTGACGCTGCGTCCTTCCCTAGAGGGTCCAGCCAGCGTGTCTCTCAAGCATTCACCTTTAAATCAAAGTCTCCCAAGTCAAAAGGTCTCTCTCTCGCATACAAGGCTACTAACTTATGACCTTCTCTAGCTCAAAGCAATCCTCACACCACACACTAAATGCCTACAAGGAGCAGCACTCAAATGCACTAAGAATTCCTTCAACAAAGTCTATATGTTCCAAACTAGCTGCTCATGGGCAATGGAGGAGGCTTATAAAGGAGAAGGAGTCTCCATGAATAGGCAAAGGATGAGTTTTCCCCCAAGATAAGTGGGTGGTCAGTCGAACAGACGTGCCAGGGAAGGGATGGCGACCTCAACAATGCTAACAACCAGCTCTGGAGGGATCTGGAAGGCTGGTTGTTGGAACAAATTCGCCCAAACAGGATCAGCGCGGAAAACCCGTGAACTGCCGCGCTGACATCGCCAACCGCTGTAGAAGAAGTCTGGTCAGCGCGAAAAGGATAAACGGAGGAGGCGCTGTTCGTGGAAATGGGACCAGCGCGGAAAAGACGTGTGCTTCCGCGCTGGCAGCGCAACAGATACACTGTCCTCCGCCCGTCAGCGCGGTTATTTTATTAACAGTCGCGATGATCAATTTGACTTAGGCAAAGAGGGTTTTTTGGCCATCTTGAGGAGCATGAGTATAGGTGAATGTGGTTTTATGGCACAGTAAGGGGACTGACATGATGGCAGTGACATTTTACTGTGTAACAGATGCCCCCTAAAGCATGAAGCCCGAGAGAGTGGGAGGGGTGAAATGCTTTACAAGACTGCTGGACTGGAACACCACTGGAGAGAACCTGCAGGCGGATACAACTGATAGTTCAATTACATGCAGTCTAGGCATGGGCGCAGCCATCCAAAAGACATATAGAAAAAAGGTCTATGGCGTGGACGCAGCCACCCAGCTGGAAAGACTATAATGATAAGAGGTATGGTCGCAGCCATCCTTAAGAAGACTCAGGTATGGTCGCAGCCATCCGTCAATGAGTCATGTAATGATGTCCCACAAAATCGCAGCCTGGTCCATAATGGACTAGAACCAGGGTCTTGCACTCCATCCGAACCCGAACAAAGTACAAGTTCAAACATGTGAATAGATGTGTCGAAGTCGAACATGCTTGAACATCGTCTGATTACCAGCCAATGATGGAAGCTGTTAACAGACGCGAGAGGGGCCACCAATAATGACGATGGTCCTCAAGGTACTATAGGTACAATCCACAGCCTGCGAATGAATGAGTCGATGTCGAACACCCGTGGAATCATTCGATCGGAGGTCAGTGATGAAAACCTCGCGTCGAACACGAAGAACCTGCCATTAGGGCATGCAGGCCCCAAGGTACCTGAAGGGAGTCCCTAGATCACTCCTGGATAATGAGCTGGGGTCGACAGGAAGTGATCTTTATCGAAGGTGGGCCATAATGTTTCCCACATCATCGATGCGAGACGGGTAGAGACAAGTTTATTTTGCGTGAAGTATCAGAGGGAGGTTGTACTTGCAGAGGTCAACTTCTCTTGAACATATCGGCGACACTATGACGGATTTGGCAGTATTTGGGGTCCAAATGATCAGAGTTCGTACTGAAAGGACAATGAGCAAATGAGTGGCCAAATAGGATAACCCAAACCCATGGAGGCAAAAGTGAAGCGAGATGAGATGTCCCCACCCAGACACGAATGCAAACAGTGCCATGTTCAAGAGCGACATACTGCCGATGACGACGATTACAGTTCCTTTATTTCCCCCACCATTTCTGGCGAGTACCCCGATTATTTTTGGATGACAAGCTTGATGGGGATAGCATATGCTTGGAGAGCGTCATTTTGACGGATTATGATGTCATTCAGTTTTAACGAGTCTGACAAAGGAAGAACTCGGCGTCTTTTCATGTTTAGAGAGTTTGAAAAGACAGCTGAAAAGGAAACTCCAGGGGGTGCTTTTTCGTACAGTTGTGTCTCTCGAGCCCGAAAAAGTATAA